>BRZM01000470.1:10347-165347 GCA_033238685.1 Lates japonicus | reverse complement strand
ACCTAATATGACCTGACCTAATCTAATATAACCTGACCTAATATGACCTAATCTAATTTAATATAATCTGACCTAATCTAATTTAATATAATCTGACCTAATCTAATCTAACCCTAAACATGAACTAATCTGATCCTAACTGACCACTCATGATTGAGGATTAAAATAACAAACATGAGTTTATTATCACCAAAACCTCCTCAGATTTACCCACAGTGCACCGGGACCTCTCACAGCTGGTGAGAGTGGAGATTCAGACAGACAGACAGGTCTTACTGTGTCTGTAGTCCGTCAGCAGAGTGAATCTGGATGAAAGACGTGAGGAGAAGACGGAGGGATGAACTTCCTTCATCAGCTGAAGGAGAGAGAGAGAGAGAGAGAGAGAGAGAGAGAGAGAGAGAGAGAGAGAGCAGGGATTAAAGTTAAATGGACAAAGAGTGAGAGAGAGACAGGAGGACAGACAGAAAGACTCACCTGGACAGGTAAGACAGGACACCTGTCAATGCCGAGCTGAGAGGATGGGATGTGTCCAACTACACACTGCTGCAGAGAGAGAGAGACAGGTTTCACATCTTTGAGTCTCTACAACACCCGTCTCACTGCTCAGGTCTGTCTGCATGGACCTGTCTGTCTCTCCTACCACCCTTACATCAGCATCATGAGCAGGATTCACCCCTCCCTCACCTGCCCAGGTGTTCATCCAGGTGTTTGTCTCCTCCCTCCTGTCTGTCCTCAGACCAGCTGATCCAGCCCTAAACCCCCTCTGATCTGGATCCTCAGTGGAGGACTGATGTGGATCAGGACCTCTGTGGTTTCTGACGTACCTGTACAGGTGGAGATGATCTTCTCTCCATACTGATGACTGGTTGAAGCCACGCTCCTCTGTATCGCTGATTGGGCAGAACAAGAGGCCACACCTCCTTGTCTCTTGTCGTATGGAGCCCCGCCCACTCTCCATAAGCTCCACCTACACGATGACATCATAATTTTAGTGTACTTCCTGTTTGATTTCATCCTCTAATGATGAGTCAGAATTTACAGCTGTTTCACCTGTTAAAACCTGCTGTGAACTGTCGTTAAATGTTCAGTTAAATGTTTGGTTGAATGTTTCTTGTTGTTTTCTGATGAGAAAGACAGAAAATAAAAACGTCTCTGGGTGAATGACAGATCTCCTTCTTCTCCTCTCAGCTGCTCTTCTTCTTCTTTGCTGACAAATTTAATCAGTGTCACATTTAAATGCAACACACACCACAGGCGGTGTGTGTGTTTCTGAGTGTGTGTGTGGATCTGCAGTATCTGCAGTTATGACTGAAACACTTTAACTCTTCCCTCTCCTCTACTCCTGCAAAATAAAAGCCTCTCTCAGGTCTTTTCTGGCTGTTTTACTGCAGTCAGACTGACATCAGGTGAGATTTACCTGTGACAGCTAGGCTAACAGGCTAAAACACTGAACATGAAGCTACAGCCAGCAGCTGGTTAGCTTAGTTTAGCATAAAAACTGTAAACATGGGGAACCTGTGAGTCTGTCTCCGTACAAAGGAAACAACATCCTCCTCATTACAGGGACCAATCCTGTTTTTCATCTCCTGTGATAATGTTTCAGTGTTTTCCACTTCAGTTTGTGCTCATGTACAGAAGAGGAGGGGAACTGGTGACCCGGGACAATAAGTCCTCCATGGAGGAGGCAGAGTCTGATGACTTGGGGGAAGCCTCATCCATATCCTCGCAGAGCAAGTTAAGAAGCTGCCCGGCAGCAAGGCACCTGGTGTGGGTGAGGTTCATCCTAAGATGAAGGCTCTGGAGATTGTGGGGCTGTGTTGGTTGACACACCTCTTCAGTATTGCGGCATGGAGGTTGGGAGCAGTACCTGTGGAGTGGCAGACCAGGTGGTGGTCTCCATTTTAAAAAAATGGGACCTGAGGGTGAGCTCCAACTATCGGGTATCACCCTGCTCAGTGAAGAATTCTCTCCAGAGTGCTGGAGAGGAGGTTCAGACTGATTGTTGAACATCAGATTCAGGAGGAGCAATGTGGATTCTGTCCTGGCTGTGGGACAGTAGACCAGCTCTTTACCCTCACCGGAGTGCTGTGGGGGTAATGGTTACCAGGGCCAGTAGGGCGAGCCATGCAGTCCTTTTACAGCCAAAGTGAGAGCCGATCCCCAGCACAAAATCAAACAGGTTTTCAGAGGGTGTTGGTGTTGGGTTAGGGTTACAAATAGGATCTTGCTCGATCCTTGCCCGATCCTATTTGTGATTTTCACGGACAGAATCTGAAGGAGCAGCTGAGGGGAGGAGGGTGTTGGTTTGGAAACCTCAGAACTGTGTCTCTTTGCAGATGGTGTGAAACAATGGATTGTTTCCTCTGGGTGGAAGGAGACTGGGACGAGACCTCGAGGTAGACCCAGAGCTCTCTGGAGAGATTATATATTTCATCTGGTCTGGGAACGCCTCGGGATCCTCCAGGAGGAGCTGGACTCTGCTCAGCTGCTGCCACTACGACCTCACCCCGGATTAGAGGAAGAAAACTGATGGAAACATGTTTCTATAACGTCAGTGACTAAAAATTGAATCCACCGTTACCTCTGTTGATGTTGTTTTTTTTTTTTCTTTTACAGATTCAGGCTTGAACAGGTGGATTTGAGAGGTTAGTGTTTTGTCAGAACCTCCAGACTTGTAACAGGATGAGACTGGAGAACTGGACTCTTCACCCGATCAGAAGAAAGACTGACATCAGTCTTTACAGCTGTTTCACCTGTTAAAACCTGCTGCTGATATCGCCTGTTTCAGTCAGAGGTAAAACAGAAGGTTGGACATAAAGAAGGAAAGAAGAAAATTGTGTATGTGTTTGTACGTCTGCCCACAATGATGTCACAGTGATGTCATCAGCCTGTTTACCAGGCAGGGAAAGTCTCCAGGTGCATTATGGGATCCAGTATTTTTGGACTTTAGTCAGGATACACACACACAGACACACACAGACCACCTGACAGCCGGTGATTGACAGGTGCGTAGTTACTGTGACAACCAGAGAGAATCTCCTGAAGTCGAGCAAAGAGCATCATGGGAAAAGAAGAAGGGACCTTTCATCCTCTCTCTCTTTTTCTGCTGGTGAGTTAATGTCTCGTTTTCAGTCAGGATATAAAAGGATGATTCATCTGCATCTGAATGGAGATTAACTGTATGTGTGTGTGTGTGTGTGTGTGGTTTTAGACAAAGCTGCTTCACACACACACACACACTCACACACACACACTCAGCAGTAGGTAGCTCTGCTTCGTTTGAAGTGTCTCGATCTAATTTTCTGACTTCCTCTGTTCATCCCTCCTCCTCGTCTAATCCTTTTTCTTTCTTTATTTTTCTACCTTTTCTTTATTACCCCCCTCACCCACCTCCTCCTCCTGTTCCTCTTTTCAAAGTCAGATTCAGGGTGAAATGTTTCAGACCAATCACAGACCACAGAAGCAGGTCCAGTGGTTGCCATGGAAACACTGAGCTCAGCTGCATCCAGTCCACATTCTGGTTCTGGTTCTGGTTCTGGTTCTGGTCTACAGGAGCTGATCCTTCCTGCCTCTGGACCCTGTTCAAACCCTACACACCGCCCCGAAAGAGGACCCTGTGGTCCCTGATCTGGATCCACAGCAGAGGACTGAACCTCCAAGCTGGACTCACAGAGCAGGAGACATCCTGACAGACAGAGGGGCTGATGGGAAACTAAAGGACAGGTGTGTGAGAGTCATGCTGCGTTTAAGTTCTCAACAGCTCAGGTGTTCTTCAGGAGCAGATCTGATCTGATTTTCTGTGAGCATCCATGTTTTTCTGACTTCTGCGCTCCACCTGAAGAACAGGAGGAGAAAAGGAGCAGAAGATATCTTTGTTTGTCTGTTAGTCTGCTACAAAACACTAAATTGATTTAATGTGAGGAGCAGCCATCTTAATTTGTGTTTGCCAGGGGTTGCTGTGATTTAAAACTGTAAGAAAACTGTTTCCTGTCTCTGACTCTTCCTGTTTCTTTACAGCTTCATTTTTTTCCTGCGACAGACGTTAAACTCAGTTTACTGCAGCTTCAAACATGATGATTATCTCAGAATGTAACTCATGTCTGACTCCTTTAATCTGCCAGTGAGGTCCCCACAGTGCTGGTTAACAGTCAGGTCCTCACAAGGTGATACAGTCACACGAAAGTCAAATATCACACCCTGAGGAAACTCCACTGGGCTCATTACTTAAATGAGACCACCAACAGGGCCCCATGTTCTGATATGTGTTGTTAAAGAGAGGAGAAAGAGGAGGGGTGAGGAGGAGGAGTCTGTAGTCTGATGGGTGAGGAGGGGAGGAGGGGGAGGAGGAAGTTTGTCATAACTCAGCTTTTTCCCCCAAACTTCAACGAATTATTAATAAACTAAAATACACTGAACTGAGTGTGTGTGTGTGTGTGAGCAGCATGTCTAATCAGTGATATCCAGTCTGGTCTCCTAACAAGCAAACCAGCTGTGAAATTATTCACTGAGTGTGTGTGAGTGTGTGTAACCTCGAGCCTGCATTTGTTAATTTTATTCTCAAAAACATAGTTGGGTCAATATGATAATTATGGACAGAAATGTTTGCTCCAACTGAACCAACAGAGAGAGAGAGGAGAAGAAGAGAGAGAAAGGAGGAGAGGAGGAGGAGAGAGAGAGGAGAGAGAGGAGAGGAGAGAGAAGGAGAGAAAGAGGAGGAGGAGGAGAGAGGAAGAGGAGGATGAGGAGGAGAGGAGGTTACACTGTGTCACTAAATAAAACAATACTTTTGTTGTGTTTGTTTCTGCAGATACTCTCAGTAATATTTCTACCTGTAATGTAACTGTAACTGTGTCTCATAGAAATGTATTTTTATTTACACCTTCTTGATGTTTGATTCTGAAATAAACATGAATTTAAAATTTAAAGCTACAGCAGTTTCACCACTCGTGTTATTCATGTTTATTTATTAATCAGGAAGAAGAAGAAACTGTTCAGACATAAAGAGGATTAGTTTTTACTCTCTTTCAAGTTTCAATGAACCAGACGTCTGATCACAGGAAACTGATCAACCACCAATAAAACTGATCAGATTAAAACCTGAAACCGTTAAAGCCTCCTCACGTCTCTGACATTATTTAAACAAACTCAGGTTAATGTGAAATGCATGCTGGGATACTGGTCAGTGTCCTGGTGGTCAGTCCAGGTACTGCAACATGAAGAGGAACTGACCTCAGCTCAGTTTAAAAAACCCATTTACAGCAACAAGATGAGAATTTAATATCAGCTTATTAAATATTATTATAACACACTCACAGTGTAACACAAACACACACATTGTAACACACACTCACACTGTATGTTAATGGCTCCTGTAGCCAATTACCTCAATCACACCTTCTTCAATCAATCAGCCGGTTATCAATACAGACTGAGCTCAGACCATTACACACAGACTGCATGAGTGTGTGTGTGTGTGTTAGTGTGTGCAGTACAAATCAGAGCTCTCTAAAGATGAGCTATGAGCTGTCCTCCTGAAAACATCCAATTACACCCTGGAGAACAGAGTGTGTATCAGTGTGTGTATCTGTGTGTGTGTGTATATCAGTGTGTATGTGTTGTGAGTCAGATAGTTTTGTATGTGTTCAACAAAGCTTGTGCCTCAGTTTAGAGAGTCACTTTATCAAACTGCTTCTGAACAACCGATCAGTGTGTGTGTGTGTGTGTGTGTGTGTGTTTCTCAGTATTTCTGTTTTTTGAGGTAGTGGGTGGGGCCTGTGCTGACTCACCTGGTCTGTATTCAAATCAATAATAAATAAAGACTAATAATATTTCAATCATTGTGTTAAGTATCTTCATATGAATTGATTTTATATCATGAAATATTCTTTATGTTCTGTCAGAACTGCTGATGGAGCAGCTGATGGAGCAGCTGATGGAACAGCTGATGTGTCAGAGGTCAGGTGATGTTGGTGTTAACAGGTTCTGGAAACCTGGACTCTGAACTCATGGAAACACTGGTTCAAGAAAAGATCAGGGACAGGATCTGGTCTCAGATTTACATCAGGAACAACATCTGCACCGTATCAACTGAGATCATCCTCTCCATGTCAGGAGAGAATAGAGACAGGAGACCAGAGACTCCCATGATAGTCTTCAGGATTACAGGTCTCCACATCCCATCAGTTAGCTGACAGACGAGGGTCTTTTCCTGTCAGTCCAAGTGCAGGGCCCAGAGCTCCAAGTCACAGGACTGAACAGGTTATCAATGACCCTGCCGTTCAGCCACATGAACCTGATCACTGATCAATAACACAGACAATGAACTGTGTGTGTGTGACTTTATCAGCCTCATTCAGAGCTCATTACCTCACACACACACATCTGGAACAGAGAGCAGGGGATTGTGGGAAAGAGATTAAACAATGCCTCTGAGAAAACACACACACATACACACACACACACAGGGTTTCAGGATAATCAAACAGCTGTAACGAGCTATTTTACATTTTATAAAAGCTGATGAATCATTTATTATTCACAAAGAAGCACAACACACACGCACACTGTAACACACTGCTGGTTAATGAGCGTCAACGATGAAACGTGACGACAAACTACCATCTGACCTGTCGACCACAGGATGTTTACAGGATGTTTCAAAATAAAACATCTGGAGTTTTAATTAGTTTCATTTTCTGATTAAAACATTAGAATCAATGAATTCAGTCACAGAAACATCAGGAAGAAAATGTACCCATGAACGAGTGAACCAGTGAACGAGTGAACCTTTGCCTCCTACTCTGACTCTGACTCATTCTGATTCTCTGAACCTTTCGTCTTTTTTCTGATCCGTCTCTTCTCCTCTGGACGTTTGACTCCCTGCTGTTGTTTTTCAGTCGCTCAGTGTTCGTGTTGTTGTCACTTTATTTTCTACAGTGACACGCTGAGCAGCTGATTCGTCTCAGAGCTGCAGGAAACAGCAGCTGCTGCTGCTGCAGGTCTGCAACGGCATCAAATCAACTCCAGCTGGATTCTAACTGACAGAGATTAAAAATAAAACAGAACTGAAGCTGAACGAGTCTGAGCACGAGTGTGCAACTAGACACAAGTCCCAACTAGACTACAAGTCCCAACAAACACAAGTGCCAACTAGACTACAAGTCCCATAATGCAGCTACAAGACATTATTAAACCTCAGCAATTGTGATTGATTAGATTGATTACATCTTAAAGGAAACCAGCTGCAGCCACTGTGTGAACCAGTTTAACCAGGCCAATGATTGTCTGCAGAAAATAATAAAAACAGATTTCATGGAACACGTTGAGTTCTTCATGTTTCAGACCAGCAGCATGGTCAACCATCTCCTGTTTACTGAACCTGAACCTGGACCAGGAACTGAACCAGAAACAGGTGCAGAACCCATTATTAATCCAGAACTAAAACATCACCTGATATCACATCAGAACCTAAGCCTGGTATTGGTCCTGGGCCTGGTATTGATCCTGGACCATAGAAACCCCTGTGATGAGGAGCAGAAACATGACTCACCTGTTAGAGGAGGAGCAGTAAGGAGAGGCAGGCGAAAAGGAGACACAGAGAGGATATGCAGCAGGGGGCGGGGGGGGGGGGGGGGAGGAGGAGGAGGAGGAGGAGGAGGAGTCCTCTGTCTCTGTGATTCTGGTCTTTGTTGTGTCTCTTCTAACACGACCTGCAAACAGAAAAATGTTTGTCTGAATCAGTGCCTTAATGACATTTTCATACATCTTGGATGTACATCTTGGAAACTAACTAACTAACTAACTCACTAACTGTGTATATAACTGTCTATATAATTAACTGTCTATAGAACTAACTAACTCGCTAACTATCTATATAACTAACTCGCTAACTGTCTATATAACTAACTCACTAACTGTCTATATAACTAACTCACTAACTATCTATATAACTAACTCGCTAACTGTCTATATAACTAACTCACTAACTGTCTATATAACTAACTAACTCACTGTCTATATAAATGTGTTACTTTCCTGTCAGATTTCTTCGTTATCTTCCAGGATAAACTCAGGAAAGTTTGGGACCACAGAATAAAAATAAGGTCATAAGCTGCAGATTAACATAACATCTCCACTGAGGATTTTATTTATAGAGAAGTCAGATGCTGTTTGTTGGTGGAGATGAAACAATCAGAGTGAGACAACCGAGGGTCAGAGACAAACTCTGTTCATATGTTTCACCAGATTCTACTGTTTTAATGCAGATCTGTGTGTGTGTGTGTGTGTGTGTGTGTGTGTGTGTGTGTGTGTGATGGCAGATCAGTCCGCCTCCACACGTTTGTGTTCCTTTCAGGAAACACTGACCTAAATCTGCTGACAGCAGCAGCATCACAGCCACAATACAACATCTGTGAATGAGGCTCACGCTCTCAAACAACAACACAATTTAACCACGATCACAGGAAAATAATCTTCACATCCACTCACAGTATCATCAGAGTATGGTGGCTCTGAAGGACAAAACACACACCAGGCTGAAAACACAAACATGAAGGGAAACATGCAACACACACATGGAAACATACAAAGAGAGAAATTATGTATTCAGCTTTATCTTGTGACAAACAGCGCACAGTGCAGTGTGATGCAGTACATTACAGTGAGCTGTAGTAATCCATCAGTATCTAACCCACTGAACAGTGTTCAGACGTTTTTCTGTCGATGTGACTGTGGAACATTTTCTCTCTGAATGTTTTCCTCTGACAGAGGAAACTGAGTGTTGAACAGTCCACATACAGAGCAGGTAATGAAGTGTCTTTGATGAAATGTAGCGTTAAATAAATAAATCAGGTTTCTGTACGAAAGAACTCCGAGGCAGCGACAGACACAAGCTGCAGGTTTGTCATCACATCACTGAGGTTCATTCACTAGAGTTTTCATTATCACCTGGCTGTGAAACCTAAAGGTGACAGGTGTGAATATGATGATGAAGGGCTGTGATTGGTCAGTTTAGAAGATCTCTTCTGATTTGATGTGTTGTTTATAGAGGCTCTGTGGTTGGTTAGTTTTACAGTTTTGTTTTGATGTAAGATTTTCAGATTCCTGGAGGGAGTGATTAACGCTACAGCACACACACACACACACTAATGAAAGCAGACTGCCAGTCACAGAGCTCAGCTGCTGAACGCCCACATGGTGTGTTTATGTTCATCTCCACCTGCTGCCAAGAACATCACTACAACTGCAACACACACACTTCCTGTATTCAGTCTAATCATATTCAGATGTACATGAACTGTAAGAACACACTGATGTGTTCAGATACAAAATAAGACTGGAGGAGACTGTCTCACCTGTCGTCTCACCTGATGTCTCACCTGTCTCATCTGATGTTTCACCTGTCTCACCAGTCTCACCTGATGTCTCACATGTCTCATGTGATGTTTCACCTGTCTCACCTGATGTCTCATCAGTCTCACCTGATGTGTTTCCACTGAGAGAAAGAAAAGTAACTAACATTAAGTCAGGTTTGTATTTTATATTTTCTACCGGGACAGTAGAAAAGTTTTATCAGCTGTGTCTGTCTGTACCGGCTCTCTGTGTGTCTGTCAGTCTGTCATTAATCCTCAGCAGAATGACTGATGTTACTGCAGAGAAGGACAGAGAACATAGGGCTACTGTCTGAACAAATACAAATGCATTTTGTATATTTTCATTTTTATCTTTGGATTAGTTCACAGAGCAGTTAATAGGTCAATGATGTTAAATAGGATTGCTCCATCACATGTTTTACATGTAAACACTGAATCCTGGACTGAAGCTTCAGATCACAATCACATCTGTCAGAAAAATCACAATGAGATTTTTTTTCCCCCAAATCACTCAGGACAAAAAAACTGATCTCTCTCTCTCTGTTTATCTATCTATCTATCTGTTTGTGTGTGTGTGTGTGTGTGTGAAGATTCAGTGTCTCAGAAGCTGCACCGTCAGAAATGACCACACTTTTGTGTCCCTGTAAACCATGATTTCTGGTGAAAGTTTTAAAATCACAGAGTAGAAACATTGCTGTTTTACTCCATTCACCTCCTCCCTCTGGTTATGTAACAGTGGATCCATTTTAAAAAGAACATCTGTTTTTATATCACATGCTCATTGTTGAAGACATTACAGTGTCAGTTTTATTTGTCCTGCTGTTTGTGATTTTCAGTCCAAGTTTAGCATAATTGAATTTCACATGTGAACGGTTTCCATCTGTAACTCTGCAGTGAAAATCTGAGACAAATCAATTCTGACAAACTGTAAACACACACTGACACACTGCTGCCAGAAAACATCGACAACACGAACACACACCCACGCTCACCAAAATAAAACCAAATTTAATCTGCGCTTGTCTGAACGTCCTAAAACAACTGAACTGAAGCTTCTGAGGGAAAACACACGACTCAAACACCTGGATTCGAACACCTGGATTCGAACTGTGGAGGATCACAGAAGCTGAGAGATTAATGAGCGAGACACAGGAACCACGGCAGGCAGAGACCCACAACCAGACCAGTCCAGTCTAGTCCAGTCCTGCAGGACTTGTGTCAGACAGAAACCAGAACAACCAGGTGTTTCTCTTCAGTCCACCTCACCTGTAAATATCCTTTAAAGTTTTCAAACCTGTTTCTGTCTGTCCTTCTTGTATCGGATGGTTCTGCAGTAACAGTGCTGTTAGCGCCTCCTACAGGCTGCAGACGATGTCTCTGTTCTTAGAGTCTGAGCAGCTGCAGTTCCTACACTGACCACCAGCTGCTGTGATGAAACTGACGTTTGAAACCTCCAACTTCTCTCCAATAGACAAACTCACTGATTCAAACTTTGAGGCAGATTTTCACATTAAAAGCTTCCACTCATTGATTCATTAACCTCATGGAGACAGAAACATCTTCATGGTCTCAGAATCACCAGACATTTCCCATCATGCTCCACTGGGCGATTTTAAATGGACCAATAATCTTCATATTACATCTGACAGCTGCTTTATGTGTGTGTGTGTGTTTCAGCAGAAAACACACACATTCACTGTTTCCAAGCAGCGAGCCACACGGCCAATCAGCTCTCAGAAATGAGCCCTGTTGTCATGGCAACATAGCAGATGTGAACACCGCATCCTCCAAAAACACACCTGCAGGTTGCTGGTTCAATTCCAGCTGAGCTGCAGCGCCTCAGCTGATTGGTCACAGGAAGTGCTGCCTTTCAGAATAAAATAAATAAAAAACATTACAGTTCGACACACCCAGAAAGAAGCTCCGCCTCCATCTACAGCTGAGATCTGACTGGAGGAGCTGTCGACGCGCTCCTGTCTCTCTGGGTGCGCTTCAAATCCTGATTGACGCAGCTGGACCCGAGTGGAAACAGAGCATGCTGCTTTGAATGGACGCTGTCGTGCAGCAAGTGAACTAAACAATTGCGAGGCCTGTACCACGGCCAAGGTTACCGTCTTATCAAGGTAACTTCTGGAGTAACTTAGTGATCGCCGTTTTTGCAACTTCCTTGATTAACCTGTACTACGAAAGGTGATGGGTTTTTGACCCGGGTCTGCTGCCATGGTAATTTACACTGCATCTCAAACTGCTCCGAGCAGTTTATGCTCTTGGGTTAACTCTGTGTCACTGTGCTATTTACCAAGCTCCACCCACAGGAAGGAACCAATCGATATTGGCACAACGACTGAGAGGCTGACTCAGAGATGGGTTTGTCTAAAGACTGTCAGTCCCCCCCACCCCCACCAAAACCCCAAAACTGTAGTGATGGTAGAGGTATGTGACCAATAAATGGTGTTTTTATGCTCTGCATTTTCCATTTTCGCTTTCAGTTATTTTAATTTGTATTTTTCTCACAGTCAAGCAGCAGAATTGAGCATCGTTAGTGTTGCATACTATTGATGTAACTAATCATTTAAATGGGGTGGGGGGACAATATAATGTAAACAAGCTGTTGTAATTGTAGACTACACCAAACATGCAGCATTAATGAGGAAATATGAATGTGAACCTCTTTAGTAGAATGTTTCTATTTGGATCCAGGTTCTAGTTTCCACTGAGTTGAAATATTATAATATGTAGAAGTTCATACTGTCATAACAGCACACATTCATACATATACAGCCTGAGTACCCAGGTAAAGAACATCATTAACAGTAACAGCTCATTCTCAGACATGTGACCCACTTGTTGACTGTAATCCAAGTATTCGAGAACATTACATGTCCTGTACCCACATTCATAATACAGATGAAGAACCCAGAGAACATGTGCAAGTCTCCTGTCTGTTGGTTTTACATTGTGTCAGCAGAGTCTCTTTAAATTCTGAACCCACAGAATTAAATTAAGCGCCGGTCTGAGAGATACGGTGCACGCCTTTAATGAACACGCACTGACTCTGACTACACCGACCAACTTGGTCGACATCTGGAACCACCGTCAGACTGCTTGGCATCAATAGCAGATCGGTGAAAGTCAGGGTTTGTCAACCCTGACTTTCACTGAGAACCTGAGTTAAACCAGAGGAGGTTAAACTCTCTTTGTAGTACAGACCTCTGGTGAGCAGACGACAGGTAAACAATCCAGACTGACGCAGTAACAGGTCACATGATGTGGACTTGCTGCCTCACCTGTTACCTATTCTCAGGTGTCTGTGTGAAGGTGGAAACATAAACGAACTGTCTTACCTGTGAGTCGTGATGGAGACAGCAGGAGCCGGGTCCTGGGGGCGTGTCCACCCGGCCTCTGGACGATCTGATTGGTCAGGAGCAGATGTTTGTCTCTTCTCTGGAACACGCCCACTTCCTCTGGAGAGATCCAGCTTTCAACGAGCTGCAAACATGTTAGTGTGTTAGCATCGTGCTAAAGTGAGCGTCTGTGTGTGTGAGTGTGTGTGTGTACCTTGGGCAGACGACGAGGATGATGAAGAGGTGATGATCGATAGAACGGAGGGAGGAGAGGAACGACTTCAACAGCCGGACGTTCCCACTGAAACAATAACAACAGTTTACCTGTGATCAGACCTCTTCTGATTGGTTAACCTCTGACACCCACCAGTGATGTCACTGTGTACAGACCACACCTGGAGTACAATCATACATCACTGAAGGGGACTGACCTGTAGACAGACAGACACACCAGTCTCACTTCTGTCCTTCTTAGACAGACAGACAGGTGGACAGACAGGTCTCCTCTCAGATTTCCTGTCTCACCTGTGTCTCACCTGTGTCCCTAACCTTTTCTGCTCCACAGATGAATCACTGAGGAGAGTTTAAAAGCAGCCGACAGTCAAGGACCTGATCTCTGAACACGTTCTTCATATTTCTGAAGGAGGTGAGGAAATGTTCAGAATCTGTTCTAAAATAAAAACTCTTCATTCATTCGTCCAGACTCTGAACAGACTCCCTCTCTCCAAAGCAAACATCAGTGTGTCTGTAAAGTTCAGCTGTCTGTGGAGTTTAATGTCACAGTCACTTCTCTTTGTTCAACACAAACAAACTTTGATCAGACGATCAGCTGATAAAATCATAAACTCTGCAGAAAGAATTAAAGAAGATAATTAACAGACTATTATTCAGTTTGGCCTCAGGGATCATTAAAGTTTCATCTTATCTCCTGAAAACACAGACGACCACTGAGACACTGAGAAAAGGAAGAGGAGGAGGAGGAGGAGGAGGAGGAGGAGGAGAGGAGGAGAGGAGGAGACTGAGCATCTCATTCAAACTGTTTATTTCAGATTTAATCTCAGGTGAAACTTGACATCTTCAGATTTAAACCAGTTCAACTGGAAACTCCTGTAGATACTCACAGAGCTGAGTCACATGATCTAATGACCTGCAGCTGAGGATTGTGGAGAACGTAGTCTGATTCGACTTCTACCATTTTTATATAAATAAATAATACTGTATCAGGTCTGTGTGTTACCTGTACCAGGTGTGTGTGTTCAGGTATCCACACAGCTGGGGGGCAGAAGACCAGAGGGGGCGTGGCTTGGTATGTTGCTGCAGACCAGCTGGCCAACCACAGCCACTGGGGGGCAGGGTCACTGCTGACAGACAGCCACGGCGTGGTGGTGGTTACCATGCCAACTGGCTGACCTTTAAACCTGGAGACTGGCAGCATCATGATGACATCACAACCTGTTAAACAAACAGACCAATCAGGAGTGACCAGCACCGATAATCAGGGACAGATTGATTATTGATCAGAGGAAGTGATCATTTCTAACACGCAGCAGAAAATCCAAAGATGAAAGTCACATAAATAAATGATGAAAGATCAAAGTCAGAGAAGAATAATGTAAAAAACCAGAGAGAAAACGCCGGCAGATATTTGGAAATAAAAAATAAATTCTATTAAAAATAGAGTTTTACACAGTGAACAGAGCTGAGTCATCAGACTGGGTCAGAAAAAAACATAACGAGCTACAAGTGTTTAAATGATCTGAAGAGAAATCAACACATGAAGAAAAAATCTTTTCTATTTCTCTGTTTCCTGCGTTTGGCCTCTGGAAGTAAAACATCACAACACAGTATAAATACTACATCAGTACCTCATCAATACTTCATTCCTGCTTCATCAATACTGAATCAAAACTACAACTCTGACACATCAAGAACTAATTAATTCAAAATTAATACTTTATCAATACTGCATCAACATCCCCTGCATTAATCAGAACTAAATGACATCAATACTTCATCAATACTCATCAATATTTGATATTCAACAGACTGCTGAAGAAGACCAGGACATTAAACTGAAGGTTCAGGCTGACGAGGCCTTTGACTCTACTGTTTCTACTGAAGAGCTTTCATTAGTGAAGTGAAACAAAAATATTGATCAGTGATTATTTGTCTCATCATATTGATCAGCTCCGATTGACCAGCTGAGATTATCACAGAGGAACCTGGTTCTACTGTTTCTAACCGGTTCTATTGTTTCTAGCCGGTTCTACTGTTACTAACTGGTTCTAACCGGTTCTACTGTTACTAACTGGTTCTAACTGGTTCTACTGTTTCTAACTGGTTCTACTGTTTCTAACCGGTTCTACTGTTACTAACTGGTTCTAACCGGTTCTACTGTTACTAACTGGTTCTACTGTTTCTAACCGGTTCTACTGTTACTAACTGGTTCTAACTGGTTCTACTGTTACTAACTGGTTCTAACTGGTTCTATTGTTTCTAACTGGTTCTACTGTTACTAACTGGTTCTGTTGTTTCTAACTGGTTCTACTGTTACTGACTGGTTCTAACTGGTTCTACTGTTACTAACTGGTTCTATTGTTTCTAACTGGTTCTACTGTTACTGACTGGTTCTAACTGGTTCTACTGTTAGTAACTGGTTCTAACTGGTTCTACTGGTTTAATCCTTCATGTCTCTGTAGTTTCAGTGTCTCATCAGATAAAGTTTAGAACTGAGAAAATCATTGTCTGGTTTTAAAACCTCTCATCTGTTTTTCTTCTTTTTTGTCAAAAACATTAAACTGAAAACACAACACAACAACACAAATACTGAACACACACAAACTGACACACACAACCTGGCACACACAAACTGAACCAAAGTGGAACCAGTGACAACAACAACAAATGAAATGAATTTGTTATTAAAGCTTTTAAATGTGACTCAGCAGATTTGGATTCAAAGAGTAAAATCCTGAAGGTTTCTGGTTTTAATGATCAGAGATTTCAACACGTTACTTCTCTGAGTTAGTGTAATCAGATACAGTCAGTGTAACGGAGCAATGTGCCAATCAATCAATGATCAGATCAATAACCCATCAAAGAGAGAGAGAGCTGTGTCTGTCACAGAGGAGAAGAAAACGTGGATCAGAGTAAAATCCAGCTTGGTACTCGCAGTACTTGCAGAACTTATAGTACTTGTAGTACTTGTAAGTACAGCTGTGAGTAGCGGTACTGCTGCTGATGCAGTGTCTGCAGCTCGGTAAATATCCCGGGTTACTGACGGGTTAATTAACGGGTTAAATCTCGGTATGTGTCACCTGTCCCGGTAGACGGCTCCTCTGACCGGCGGGACCAGCCGACCCTCCTCGGTCCTCGGTCTCGTCCTGAACGTCGACTCCGGAGGCTTCACTCAGATCCGCAGATCATCCTCCTCCCGTCCGGTAAAGGTGAGAGAAGAAAGAGACCGGAGAGACCGGGATCGCCGAGGATCACCGTTCAAATACCGACAGAGAAAGGGGGGGGAGAGAGATAGATAGAGAGAGAGAGAGACGGATCCCGGTCCTGACAGACCAGCCCTGTCACGGCGGCGGACAATGCGACGCCTGTAGGTAGAAAAATACCGGAGCGGCGGCAGCAGAGCAAGGTTCCAGTCACGGACTCTCTCTCTCTCTCTCCGGTACAAACCGATTAAAGCTCCGGTAAACGGTGCCGCTCTCACCCCCACACCCCCCTCCCCCCAAGAGTCACGCTCTGAGACTACAGTAAAAGAATGATGGCGGGAAAAAATCTGATAGAAACAACCTGAACACAACCTGACACGTGAGAACCGGAAACAGAGATGATGATCAGGTGAATGGGAACAGGTGTGTGGCGGGGTGGGGCTGACAGATGGCGGGAAACCGGCCAGAGGGGCGGGGCTTGTTCTGACGTGTCACACAAAGAAACATAAAAACAAAGATAAACAAATAAACAACAACAGCTGCAGTGACTGAGCAGTACTCTGTAGTATTACTACATCAGATACTCAAAGTACTGTGACACACTGCAGCTGTGTGTGTGTGTGTGTGTGTGTGTGTGTGTGTGTGTGTGTTGTGATCACAGCCAAGGATCCATTAGTGAGATAATGACAACTATATATTCTCTGTGTGTGTTTGTTCATCCTGACACAACAACACACACGCACACACACACACACAACACCGCCTCCTTACTCTGTGTGTGTGTGCGTGTGTTTGTTTTACCTGATATCAGTAATTGTTTCTACTGTAAACACACACACACAACAGTAAATATTGACAGGATGGATTGTGCGTTAACTCGTCGACCTTTCAGACAAACAGAGGAGACTCAGACTGATCTGTGAAGCTCCGCTCCCCCTCCTCTCTGATTGATTACTGATCACAGATCAGATCATTTATGAAGCTGTAAATCTTCCTCGTCTCAGGTGTTACTGCAGCTTCATTGTCATGGTAACAGCTGAAGTGAACACCTGTGATGGTGCTGAACAGAGGTCTGACCCTCCTCCTCACACGACTATGACCACCAGGACGTACCTGTTTGAACATGAACGCCCCCCTAAATACAAGATGCTGCTGCTCAATCAACAGCAGTGAACACTGCCACCCTGTTTATAGCAGCTCAGTCTCATTAGTTTTGCTACGGTCAGTCAGGACACATAAACTGCTCCTGCTTTTAGAATATCTGTGGACATGTTGCTACGCTGTTTGTAGAGCGTTGTTATCAACTGTTGCTAACAACAGCTAGTCTGAGATACGTCTGAATCAGTTCACCTTCATGGTTAAGGAGAAGAAATTCTTTATGTTGTTTTTACACGTCAGGAACCACAGAGGTCATTACGGTTAGTTTGGAGCATTAGCAAAGGAGAACAAAGATGCTACAAGCTCCTACAGCAGAATAATAAATGACATGAAACTACTTCACCTCTGAGTGACTTTTATTGTGAAGATTCACAGAACAATTCAGTGCAGCTACAAGGTCAAAGATGTGAAGATTAAAGTGTAATATCAAACATAAAGTAACTATTACACAAAGAGTCAATGAGATGTAAAGATGTAATCTGTTACTACAGAGACTAAATGAAGATGTTATTCAGAGTAAATAAAGAACTGGATGTTTAATCCCTGAGACCGAGACCACATCCACAGACTAAAACCACCAACATGGAGGAGGGCTGAGACCAGGAGGGTCACCTGAGTCCTCAGAGTCCTGCAGGGTCTCAGGTGCACCGAAGTCCGATCCAGGACGGTCCTCAGGTAGAACAGCAGCAGGTCCTGGATCAGTTCTTTGGTGACTGGAAGCTGTTTGACCACTGGACAGGTTAGAGTTAACAGGTTACTGTAATCTGATTACTGTAATCAGATTACAGTTTAAAGGGATCTGTTAAAGAGAAAAATGGTAGAAGAATGTTTCATTAAAGAATCCAGAATCTTTTATCAGTTTCTCCCTCACAGTCTGTCACACACACACAGACAGACAGACACACACACACACACAGACACACAGACACACACACGCACACACACTCTCAGTGTTAGTGAGGGGTGAAATTGAGTTGTTTCAGACTGAGAGTAAAGAATAATAGAGAGAGGACGAGAGAGGCTGAGCTGCTACAGAGAAGAATGTTCTACCCTTTTATTTTCCTCTATTATCCTCCATCTCTCCGTCTCCTCATCCCTCCATCCCTCTCTCCGTCTCCCCTCTCTCTCCCCGCCCTGTGTTATCATGTTGTGATGATGAAAGCTGTTTAATGAGCTGCAGTCGACATGACGACGTAAAACACACCCATTACCCCCCCCCGCCTCCTGTCAGCTGCCAGCCAGCTGCCATTTGTTAAAGTGTTTCCTAAAACACAATTATCTTCCTCCCCTCTCCTCCTCCTCCCTTTTATTGTCACCATAGAAACACAACAGTTTCCAACAGGCTGTATCACCTGTGGTTACCATGGTGATGGATCCTAAGACATGAGCAGGACAGAGACAGGTGGTCTGATGGTGAGACAGGTCTCAGCTGATGTTGTTTATTCTGACTCTGTTGTTTGTTTGTTTCTTTGTTGTCAGCAGATTCGTGTCCTCTCATCGTCACGGTAACTAAAGGTTGTGACTGTTCAGTTTAAATTATTTAAATTAGCGTTAGGATCATAAACATCCAGAGGTTCAATCTGAATCTGTGTTACCACGGTAACCACTGAGTGTACCATGGTAACCGCGGTAACCAGTGCACTGTGGGAACATCATCACAGCTGTAACAGTAACACATCTAATTATTCAGGTGATCAACAGGAAGTCATTTAATTTACTGATGATTTTGTTCAGGGCCTGAAAACACAAACTGTTGAAACCAGGTTCCAGAGTGAAAACACCGCCCTCACCGTCGCCATGGAGACTGACAGTACGCAGTCATTGTGCTTTACCTCGCACACAACCATTATGTTTTCAGCCATGAGCAAATAGAACAACAACGATGATGGCAGACTGTTGAGCTGTGTTTGTGCTGCAGACTCATCATGTTACATCGCCGCCTTCTAGCCTGATGTTATACTGCAGATCATGTTGTTTTCACAACATTGACAAAGCAGAACTTTTTAACACAAAGAAAAACTTTTCAGTTTGTTGTGTGAACAGAGTTTATGGATGGAGTTTCCTCTACACCTGAAACCTGCTGCTTTGTTTAATCTTTGGTTTAATCTCCAGGTGATATTTGGTCATTTATGTTTTAGTTATTTATATGTGAGTAGTTGTATTTCTCTGTTCAGGATCAGTGCTTCTCTCTGTCACCATTTGTGAATATTAAAGACCAAACAGTGACAGAAACTATGAAATCATGAAAGTGAATAAATGAAGAAGATTTCAGTCCCATTAATGAGCTTGATGCTTCGTTAAGCTTCCAGCTCCCCGTTAACCAATTAGCCGCAGAGCAGAGAGCATCGAGCCGAAACTTCCTGTGAAACAAAAACATCTTAACGAGTTATTCAGCCCTGAAGACGGATCATCCATCAGAGCAGAAAGAAATCAGCCACTAAGGAGAAATAATCAAACTGAGACATGAGATGAAAACCTGTTTCTTGGTCAGGTGTCGCTCCTGAGCCAGGGCTTTCGTTTTGTAGTTCTCATAGTTGTTTTATTTCTGTTTTATTTGTTATCACTGACTCCTCTGTTTCAGGTGTCTTGTCTTCCTTCCTTCTGTGCTCCCTCCTCCTGTGATTACCTACCCTGCCCTAATGTGGTTCACCTGTGTCTCATTGTCTGCCCTGCCCCTGTGTATTTAGTGTCTGTGTTCTCCCTGCACCTGCCAGTCGGTTCTTGTGCCTCTGCCAGACCCACCAGCCTTACTACGAAGACTTTTTCTTTCTCGCATACAGTTTGACCCTGCCTGTATTTTTATCTCCTGCCTCAGCTTAGCCCTCTTGTACCGGCTGCTTCTTCTGCCTCACCCGTGGCACCGACCCCGCTTGAATAAAAGCGACCTTGTTTTTGTATACTCTGCTTCTGCCTCGTGTCTGCGCCCAGTCCACACTGCTGGGCCCCCCAGGCCAATCGGCTTACGGGGTTGTCGTGCAGACAGCGCTGCAGTGCGAGCAAGCCTCACCAACCAGGGCAAACTAATCGGCCAGCAAGCTGAGCAGCTGGGTTGTCTGCAACTGGGGATGGCCGATATCACCAGTCGGACGGAGCGCAGAGATGGCCTCGCTCAGTGAGCAGATGAGCCAGCCAGCCCACAGATACAACAGCTCTTCCAGTATGTCCGCTCCTCGCAACCCGGAACCAGCTGCCGCCTCAACTCCCACACCACCTCCATCTGGATTCGCTTCTTCTGACTCCACCGGAGAGTGTTCTCTGCCATCATGCATCGCCGTCCGCTCCTCGACTCAGTGCGTCTGCATTGAGCCCGCCAGCCTGCTTCCCCACGGACCGGCTAAGGTGCCTCATCATCTCCCGACTCTCTGGCCGGGCTGAGTGTTCACACGGCGGAGGGCGCGCTTACCCACCCATCTGCCACTCACTCAGGCCTCCACACATTGGTCCAGATTTTCCAGCAGACCTGGCCGGGAGGGAGGCAGCCCCGGTCCCTGATGCAATCCACACAAGGGTGGCAGACTACGCCATAGAGTTTAAAGACACACAGACAGTGAGTGGAATCAGCTGCTCAACGGACGCTTATTCATGGCCTCGGAGCAGCTAAAGGACCAGCTTGTCTTGGAGCACCCCCCACCCTCGAGGAGCGATAGCTCTCTGGACAAATTGACAATAGACTCTTTGACAGAGAAAAGGAGCTGCCTGAGCCACTCGCAGTTCCCGGCAGAGGGGCCAAACCCAGGATCTCTGCTGCCACCACCTGTCCCTCCCTCCCCCACAGGCACTTCTCCACCCGTCGGTGGGAGTCGGCGTAGCTAGGTCGGAGCCGGCCACACCTACTGAGCGGAGCGCGGATGCGTCGGGTGAGTGTCTCTACTGTGGCCGAGGGGCCTGGTAAGTGAGGTTGCTGCGCCCAAACGCCTCATTAATAACCGGTGGCACGGACGAGCGCTGAACCAGTGCCCACTCCTTCTGCCCTGCCTCACTTTGAGGCAGTAGTTTGTTAAGGGAACTTTCCTGAAGCCAGTTTGGTAGACTAGGCCGAGCAAAATTTACTAGATGCTGAGCTAGCCAGGCAGGCAGGCGTCCAGCTCGAGTCACTTCCCCAGCCTATTTCGGTCACATCCCTTAATGGTCACCTCGTCGCCACTGTTAAGTTTCGTTCTGAACCTGTGCACCTCATTACCTCAGGAAACCATCACGAGCACTCCCGGTTTTTCATTTTTTCTTCACCCCACAACCCTGTAGTACTTGGTCACCCTTGGTTAATTCAGCATAACCCCGTCATCGATTGGCCCTCCAGTCGGATCACCGGCTGGAGTGATCACTGTCATGCCGCCTGTCTGCGCTCAGCTCAGGTCCCCTCAGGTGACTCTTCTGGCTCAGTGGAGACGCCGCCCTCACCCGACCTATCCAAAGTTCCCTCTGAATATCACGACCTAGCTGCTGTTTTCAGTAAGACCGGAGCTCTTTCTTTGCCACCTCATCGACCCTATGACTGCGCCATCGACCTCCTGCCTGGGGCCACTTTGCCCAAGGCCAGGCTGTATAGCCTGTCCAGGCCGGAACGGGAGGCGATGGAGCAGTACATTTCTGACTCCCTGAGCTCCGGCATAATTCGGCCCTCATCCTCGCCTGTGGGTTCTGGTTTTTTTTTTTGTTGGTAAGAAGGACGGTACCCTCCGTCCCTGCATTGACTATCGTGGGTTAAATGATATTACCATCAAGGACAAATATCCACTACCACTCATGAATTCGGCCTTTGAAGCACTGCAGGGGGCCCGGGTCTTTACCAAACTTGATCTCAGAAATGCTTACCATTTAGTCCGCGTTCGTGCTGGGGACGAATGGAAAACAGCATTCAACACTCCTCTGGGGCATTTTGAATACCTGGTCATGCCCTTTGGCCTAACAAACGCCCCTGCAGTGTTTCAGAGGCTGATAAATGATATCTTACGTGATTTTTTGCACCGATTTGTGTTTGTCTACCTGGACGATATTTTGGTGTTTTCCCGGAGCATCGCCGAGCATCGGCGGCATGTTCGGTTGGTGCTCCAACGGCTGCTGGAGAACAGGTTGTTTGTCAAGGCTGAGAAATGTGAATTTCACTCCCCTTCTGTTTCTTTTCTAGGTTTTGTCGTGGCGGAGGGGGAGTTGAGACCTGACCCAGCCAAGGTGAGAGCTGTCACAGATTGGCCCATCCCAGTTAACCGCAAACAGCTCCAGCGATTCTTAGGCTTTGCCAATTTCCTGCGCCGGTTCATCCGCAATTATAGTGTTGTGGCAGTTCCGCTGACAGGTCTCACATCCCCCTCCGTTCCTTTTGTTTGGTCAGCCGAAGCAGACGCCGCTTTTCGCCAACTTAAGTTATTGTTTACCTCCGCGCCTGTTTTGGTTCAGCCGGACCCCTCCAACCAGTTTATTGTTGAGGTGGACGCCTCAGATTCAGGAGTTGGGGCCGTCCTTTCTCAGAGGTCCAGTAAGGACAATAAGCTGCACCCTTGTGCATTTTTCTCCCGCCGGCTATTGCCGGCAGAACGAAATTATGATGTTGGCAATAAGGAACTCCTGGCTATTAAGTTAGCCCTCGAGGAGTGGAGACACTGGTTGGAGGGGGCTGCACAGCCCTTTGTAGTTTGGACAGACCACAAGAATTTGGCCTACATCCAGAATGCAAAGCGGCTGAACTCAAGGCAGGCGCGGTGGGCCTTGTTTTTTGGTCGTTTTCAGTTCACTATTTCCTACCGCCCTGGCTCTAAGAACATCAAGCCTGATGCCCTGTCGAGACAGTTCGAGCCAGCAGAGTCCCAGCCAGGTGCTGAGCCCATTGTACCCCCCTCCTGTGTGCTCGGTGCACTCACCTGGCAACTTGCGGAGGAGATCCGGAACGCCCAGGCACAAGAGCCTGATCCAGGTGGGGGTCCCCTTAACAAACTGTATGTTCCCAGGCCCACCCGCACTAAGGTCCTACAATGGGCTCATGCCACTCGCCTTACCTGCCACCCTGGAGCCCGCCGGACTGAATCTTTTCTTCGCCGTCGTTTCTGGTGGCCTGGTATGGCCAAGGACACCAAGGAGTTTGTGGCGGCCTGCCCAACCTGCTCCCAGTGTAAGGCTGGCAACAGGCCGCCGGCCGGAGAGTTACTGCCGCTCCCTGTGCCAGGTCGGCCATGGTCCCACATCGCCCTGGACTTTGTTACAGGTTTGCCTCCCTCTAAGGGTAAGACAGTTATTTTAACTGTTGTAGATCGTTTTTCCAAAGCTGCGCACTTCATTGCGCTTAATAAACTTCCCTCAGCCTTTGAAACAGCCCAACTGATGATTAAGCATGTGTTCCGGTTGCATGGACTGCCTAAAGACATTGTCTCAGATCGTGGACCACAGTTCATCTCCCAGGTCTGGCGGGCCTTCTGCTCGGCATTTGGAACCACAGCCAGCCTCTCCTCAGGGTTCCACCCCCAGACTAATGGCCAGGCTGAAAGGACCAACCAGGACTTGGAGACCGCCCTCCGCTGTGTCTGCGCCCGCCGCCAGTTCTCCTGGAGCACCGACTTACCCTGGGTGGAGTATGCGCACAATTCCCTCACTTCCTCTGCCTCTGGTTTGTCTCCATTTGAGTGTTCCCTAGGGTACCAACCACCCTTGTTCCCTGAAGAGGAGGCTGAGGTAGCTGTCCCGTCAGTTCAACACCACTACCGGCGGTGCAGGCGCATCTGGAGGGAGGCCCGGGCTGCCCTGCTCCGTTCGTCTGCTTCCAACAAGAGGCTGGCTGACCGGCATCGCTCTGTGGCTCCCACCTACACTGAAGGTCAGTCCGTATGGCTCTCCACCACCAACATCAAGCTCCGCACAGAGTCCAAGAAACTGTCTCCCAGATTCATCGGTCCCTTTGAAATCACTAAAGTAATCAACCCAGTAGCTGTCAAGCTCCGGCTCCCCAGATCCATGAGAATCCACCCAGTCTTCCACGTCTCCCAGCTAAAGCCACGTCACCAGCTCCCCTGCAGATCACCTCAGTGCCACCTCCACCTCCACGGCTCATCGACGGGTCAGCCAGCCTACACCGTCCGAGACTCCTAGATGTCAGACGACGGGCAGGGGCTTCCTGTATCTGGCTGACTGGCTAGATATGGCCCTGAGGAGAGGTCGTGGGCACTTACCGCCCCAGATCCTGGACGATACCTCATCCGGACTTCCACCGCCTTCACCCGGATAAGTTAGGAAGTGCGCCAGGAGGCGCACGTTGAGGAGGGGTACTGCTGGTGTCAGTTCTGGAGCCAGGCTTTTTGTTTTGTAGTTCTGTTGTGTTTGTTTTATTTCTGTTTTATTTGTTATCACCGACCTCCCTCTTGCTCGTGTGTCTTGTCTTCCTTCCTTCTGTGCTCCTCCTCCTGGTGATTACCTACCCTGCCCAATGGGTTCACACCTGTGTCTCATTGTCTGCCCTGCCCCTGTGTATTTAGTGTCTGTGTCTCCTGCACCCCTGCCAGTTCGCTCTGGTGCTCTGCCAGACCTACCAGCCTTACTACTTAAGACTTTCTCTCAAGAGCCATAGTTTTTGACCCTTGCCTGTATTTTTTGACCTTGCCTCAGCTTAGCCTCTTGTACCGCTGCTTTCGCCTACCCGTACCGTAATTCCGCTGAATAAAGGACCTTTGTTTTTTGTATACCTGCTTCTGCCTCGTGTCTGCGCCCAGTCCACACTGCTACCCCGACATTTTCCTACTGTTTCACTTTACTCCAACTTTAAACTTTAACTCTCAGGTTTGGAGTTCAGCCAGAGAGAAAATAATCATGATAATAAAACTAGAAACATGTGAAAACATATAAGTCACAGTCTGAACAAGGTAGATTAACAGTAGATTACAGATAGATTAACAATAGATTAACAATGGACTAACAATTACCAGTAGATAAACACTAGATCATGAGTAGATCACTGAGGGATTACCAATATATTATGAGTAGATTACCAGTAGATTAACAATAGGTTGCCAGTAATCATTACTGACAGGTGAACTCAACCAGGTGTAGTCATCACAGAGACACAACAGGTGGGTCTATAGACAAGTGAGACTGTAGACAGGTGAGACTGTAGACAACATCACAGGTAGAGAAGGTGAAAGTTGACGATCCACTCAATAATCATTGATTCTGGTTTCATTCAGGTTTGACAGACAGGTGTCTGCTCTGATCTTCGTCCAATCACAGTTTAATTACAACATTTAGTGGGCGGGGCTTTGGGGAGAGAGATGCAGCATCCCCATGGAAACACCTTGTCACCATAGTTACCCCACATTCAGCACCACAGAAAACAAAAAGCTGAGTGAGAGCCCAGTGTGTGTGTCTGTGTGTGTGTCTGCAGCCAATCAGTATTGTTTAGTCTCAGAGGAGGAAGTGACATCATCGCTGTCTTATCACCAGAAAACAGAGACAGAAAGAGGAAGAGAGAGGATGTTTTCATCAGTTTAGCAGATTCACCCCAACCCCCCAACACACACACACACACAAACAAACAAACAAACAAACAACAGACAACTAAAGCTCTCTCGCACTGAGTCTCTGCCATCAAACCTCTGATGACATGTAAATAAAATAAGTGAACTGGACGTGTGTGTTACTAGGTGTGTGTGTGTGTGTGTGTGTTTTACTGTGTTATTGTGTTACTGTGTGTGTGTGTGTGTGTGTGTGTGTGTGTGTGTGTGTGTTTACTGTGTATTACTGTGTGTTACTGTGTGTGTGTGTGTGTGTGTGTGTGTTTTACTGTGTGTATTGTGTGTGTGTGTGTGTGTGTGTGTGTGTGTGTGTGTGTTTTACTGTGTGTGTGTGTGTGTGTATGTGTGTAATGCGATGTGATTGGCCGACAGTCTCTGTCTTTCTGCTCCAGTGGAGTTGATGGACACTTTAGGACATGAAACACTTTATATACAGACAGTCAGAGGTCAAAGGTCAGAGAGAAAACAGTAGGATGTCATCTGTTCCTCTCCTCTCTCCTCCTCCTCCCTCCTCCTCCTCCTCCTCCTCCTCTCTCCTCTCCTCTCTCCTCCTCTCCTCCTCTCCTTTCTCCTCCCTCCCTCCTCCTCTCTCTCTCTCTCTCTCCTCCTCTCCTCCTCTCCTCCTCCTCCTCTCCTCCTCCTCCCTCCTCCTCCTCCTCCTCTCTCCCTCCTCTCCTCCCTCTCCTCCTCTTCCTCCTCCTCTCCTCCTCTCTCCTCTCCTCCTCCTCCCTCTCCTCCCTCCTCCTCCTCCTCCTCCTCTCCTCTCTCCTCCTCTCCTCCTCCCCTCTCCTTCTCCTCCCTCCTCCTCCTCCCTCTCTCCTCCCTCCTCCTCCTCCTCTCTCCTCCTCGCCTCCTCCTCTCCCTCCTCCTCCTCCTCCTCCTCTCTCCTCCTCAGTATCACACAGGTTCAGGTACAGTTCACCTGTACTCAGAGGGATGTGAGCGCTTCAGATAGGATGTTAACCTAAACACATGTTGTGTGAGGTCACAGTGACCTTTGACCTCCGACCACCAAAACCTCATCAGTTCATCTTTGTGTCTAAAATCACTCACTGCACAGAGGAGGAGAGAGGAGGAGGAGCGAGGAGAGAGAGAGATATAACTTCATCTGTTTCATTACAAGAAATAATAACAAGATACGTGTGTGTACAGTGTATTATTCATGTGTGTGTGTATAAATACAGTGTGTTAATAAAGGTGTTTTAGGAGCTGAGGATTTGTCGTCTGTCGAGCTGCAGTTTCGTCTCTTATTCAAATCAGACGTTTGTGTTTGTATTTTAATTTAATTTTCATAAAATCCCAGAAGTCCTGACGTTTAATCCTCAGAGAGCAGATTCCTCTCCGAGTGAAGTCGTCGTGTTCACGACACAGACACACACACACACAGTAAAACACACACACACACACACACAAAAAAACACAGACACACACACGCACACACAGTAAAACACACACACACACACACACACACACACACAGAGTAAAACACACACACACACACACACAGACACACACACACACACACACACAGTAAAACACACACACACACACACACACAAACACACACACACACACACAGAGTAAAACACACACACACACACACTGAGGATTCAACAGGAAACGTTGTCGTGTGAAGGAGCTGATCCAGAGTTCTCCACCTGGAGACAGGGATCAGAGGACAGAGCTGAAGTTCACCCCCCCTCCAGGAGGATTAACAACATGAAGGGGTGAGGTGAAAGGAGAAGAAGAGACTTTGTGTTCCTGTGTCTGTGAGTGTTTCAGTGTGACAGAGGATTAGAGATGGAAACCACCCCTGGACTTCCTGTTTGATCTGGACTTCCTGTTTAATCTGGACTTCTTTGTTGTTGTTGTTTGTGTGAGAAGAAGATAAAAACACAACATTTGAAATGATAGAAACTAAACACCAACATCACATGTTTTTATTTGATGTCATCACACTGTCAATAATTGGAGCAATGACTCCCCCCTGTGGGCTGAACAGGAACTACATCAGTTTGAAATCAGTCACTGTAGTTCAACTTCCTGACACATAACTGACCTGGGGGGGTCAGGGGTGGTTAGGGGGGGTTGGGGTGGGTAAGGGAGGTGTTAGGGGCCTAAATAAATAAAATAATAATAATAATAATAAAAAAGATGATGATGATGAGGAACCAGCTTCACTTCCTGTGGCTCTGCTCCATGAGGAGAGTCTTAGCTTCGTTCTGCCACTGAAGAACCCCGTCCAGAGGACAACACCCATCCTGTGGGGGTGGGGGGCAGTTACCTGGTTGGTCAGGTGTGTTACCAGGTTGGTCAGGTGTGTGTGTTTGTTACCTGGTTGGTCAGGTGTGTGTCGGCTCCGTGCAGTATAGCAGTTGGATGATTTTGAATCTGTTGAGTCGAACAGCGTCATGAAGAGGAGTGTCTCCTTCCTGAAACAAATGCAGCATGATTTATTATTACACACTGTGAGGACCAATCCTTCAGAGGCCAGTCTGACAGTCCTAGACTATGACCTTGTAGGGTCATAGTCTGATTCAGGGGTCGAGGGTTAGAGGATGTGTTATGTCCTCACAGAGATAGAAGAACTCACCCTGTCCTGAGTGTTGAGTTCAGCTCCACAGTGAATCAGATGTTCAACACAGTCGTAGTGTCCGGTCCTCACAGAGACATGAAGAGGAGTACTGTCCAGCTAAAACACACAGACAAACACACACACATACACACACAGGTTTTCATACTAAATATTTTCACAGTTTTTATCTGAAAGTTTGTTGACAGTTGTTGTTTATTTTCCTGCTGCTGTTAATGTTACACTGATACTCAGATTACTCACAATAACTGTAACATGAGTAGTAAACAGTCTTACCGTGAGTAGTACTGTGTGTAGTGGTTGTAGTACTGTGTGTAGTGGTTGTAGTACCTTGTCTGTTGCAGTGATGTCGGCTCCTTGGTTCAGCAGTAGTTTGAGAACAGACAGATTTCCTCCTCGACATGCAGAGTGGACACATGTGGACCACAGCTGGACAGAACCAGGACTAACTCAGAACCAGGACTAACTCTAGGATTAAATACTGACTCTGGATTAAACACTGACATAATAATCTCAGATTACCTTGTCTCTGCTATGGACGTTTGCTCCAGCCTCCAACAGTTTGACAGTGACGTCTGTGTGACCCTGAGAGCTCGCTCTGTGGAGACCTGTACGCTCAAACTACACACAACAAAGACACACCATGAGTACACACAATGAGTACACACAGTAACACATAGTGTGAGGTGTGTGTGACTCACAGTGTCGCAGGCGTTGACGTCTCCACCTGTCGACAGGTACCTGTCAATCACCAGCTGCTGGTTCTGATCACAGGCCTTAAAAAAATCCTCTTCATCCACATAAAAAGGGCCACACACACACAACACACACACAGACACACACAGACACACACACACACAGACTGATTGAAACTGATAACATCATCAATAACTGTCAAATGTTTTATGTTTGTTTCCATTTTAAATGTGACTGAGTCTCTGCTCAGAGATGACCTGGTTACCTGTGAAGGTGTGTGAGGGTCTGTTATCTGTGCAGGTGTGTGGGGGTCTTACCACAGTTCGACAGCAGGGGGCACAGCAGCAGGTCTCCTCACAGCAGCTCTCTGCTGTCTCTTGGTCTTCCTCAGCAGCAGGAGATTTTGGAGGTCGTCCGGAGTCTCAAGGAGGAGACGACCAGATTTATCTGTCTGAACCAGGACAGACAGGAAAAACAGGACACCTCAGACAGAACACCTGAGTCCACCTAAGTACACCTGAGTACACCTGAATACATCTGGACCTTGTTACCTTTACTGTGTCGTGTTTTCAGAGAAGAAAACTCATCATAGTTTGTATTTGGATGTATTAACTCAGGATTAAACAGTACTAACTCAGGATTAAACAATACTAACTCAGGATTAAAACAGTATTAACTCAGGATTAAACAGTACTAACTCAGGATTAAACAGTACTAACTCAGGATTAAAACAGTATTAACTCAGGATTAAACAGTACTAACTCAGAGAGTTAGTATTAACTCAGTACATACCCAGGATTAAAACACTATCAGTTTTGAACTGAAGGTTATGTTTATGTGAAGTATCGGCTCCACCCCCACCCCCACCCCCTGGACCTGGACCTGGACCTGGACCCGGACCTGGACCCGGTCTGACTGCAGGTGGACTGGTTTCTGTGTTGCTGGACTCGGACCTTGAGGCTGATCGGAGGGGCTCAGAGTCTGTGTTTCTGGTCTGAGCGTCCTGTGTCTCCTCGGAGACAGACGACTCGTATCCTCCGTCCTCCACCTGCTGAACACAGACAAGATGAGTCGGAGACGAGTCAGAGAGACGAGTCAGAAACTTTGACCTCGACCTTCACATGATGTTTCTGACTCTTTAATCTCTGTTCAGTTCAGACTGAGTCCTCATGAAGTTACACCTCCTCCACCTCCTGACTCTGACCATGAATCTTTATTTAAAGTCTCACTGAGGAAACCAGAACAGAAATAACAATATAGAGATCAACCACACAAGCTGACCTCTGACCTCTGACCCCTTCTCCTCTCTCTAATAAAACTTTATTAGTGACTTAAAGAGGAACAGCAGCCTCAGTTTATAGCTGTGTGTGTGACCTTCTCTGGTGTCATTTTATTGGCCAATCACTTCCCAAAGTGGAGGGGTCAGGGGTCAGATGTCAGAGGTCAGCAGGGGTCAGGTGATGAAACAAACACACAAACACTGATTCTGATGTTTGGATGTTATGAACTCGTCACTCGTTCAGACTCCGATCCTGTTCTCACTCATTTTAATAAAATAGATAACAGTTTTTTACTGATTCAGACAAACACACCTCAGGTTTGACTCAGTCATTAAACTAAAACTGAGTCTAATCCAGCTTCTCATTTCATAAGAATAAAGTTTATTTATGGTTTAGAGCGTCAGACGTTAAACAGATTAAAGACACGGTAGTTAAACTGAGTTTAAAGTTTAAGCTGTAGTCAAAAGAATGAATTATATGATATATATGATTATATTATGACTAATTTTATCATAGTTCAGACCTGAAAAAGAAACAGACTGAAACCCTGAACATATCATCAGATCATCAACACCAGAGAGAAAACAGAATTAAATTCAAATCTTCAGTTACTTTACATTTTATTCAATAATCATTAAAATCCTTATGTATTTTAGATTGTAAAATGTTTTTAAAACTGAACAGAGACCGACACAGTTTCACCTCATCGTCAATATTACTGTTACTGTGTGTAATATTACTGATACGATTGTACATTGTATTCACTCATCATGTACAGTTTTACTTTACATCTCATTCACTGTCAATGTTATTTTCAATGTCACTGAAAGTAACACCTTATTTTTTCACCTATATTTATCAGTCTCCTCTTCTGTTTTCGGAGCTCTGTCTGACACAAGAATCTCCCTCTGGATTAATAAACTTCTGTCTCATCTCTTCGACGATTCTATGATCTGAAACACACCTGCACTTCTGATTTTTGCATGCTTCAAACATTTACAATCCTCTGAAATCATCATTATATTTTCTTAATTTAAAAAACATTTGAATACAAACAGGAATGTTATTGTTTCCATAAACAACATCTACAGAATTTATGGAGCTGGTTATGAATAAAAAATTCAAGATAACCAGCTTTATGTTTTATTCTAATCACTGAACTGAAGTTTAATTACAGATATGAGATTATAAGTGAACAGTGCATCAAATAAAGACATTTCTTCGTGCATGTGGTTTCCAACCAAGATTATGATCCAATAAGGTTTAGAGTTAAACTCTTTAATTTAAACACAGTTAAACTTTATATCTCAGTTGAATTTAACTTCAGTAACTACATTTATATTGATTGAACTGATTTTCTCTGAGAAAAGTTCAGTGAATGAAATGAGATTTTCCTGCTTCATGTGTCTCAGAGCTGCAGAAAGACAAACAGAAGAAATGAGGAGATAAAGACGCTGATGGAGACTCAACAACTCTTCTTCTGTTTTATATATGAATGAACAGGCGTCAGCTGACTGACAGGCTGTTATCATGACGGCGACAGGTGGAGTGGAGCCGATCGTTAACCTACTTCTGTCACTTTATTATCCACCAATCACACGTCAGAGGTCACAGGTCACTCACACACACAGAGTTTACATTAAAACACAATAAAATGAAATGATTTTCAATCAGCAGCTGATCGAACAGATTGATCTGATCGATCAGAGTTAATAAACATGTTTCATTAGAACCAGAGGACTCAGACTGAAGATAAAGATCGGACTGTTTCTCAGTGAATTAAATAAAAAAGAAAAGAAACTCAACGTCTTCTTACCATCGTCATCTCCTCCTCTTCCTCTCTCTCCTCCTCCTCCTCCTCCCAGCTGATCAACTCCAATCTGATCAATAAAACAAAACCAGAAGAAGACCTCAGTCAGTTTGTGACTGCAGACTGAGACAACCAGATTCAACACAATCAGCTCCTCAGTTCTCCATGAGGGGACTTTTATTTTGAAAAGCAGTCCACACTGGGTCCAGGCTCAGGTCTCTGTGTGACCTTTGACCTCTGTCTGAATCCTGACAGGAACCAGGTCAGAGTCAGATCTGATTACACTGATCCATATCCACCTCTCTGATCTGGATCCAGATCCTGGTCTGAGCAGACGTGTGGTCTCTGGTGGTCTCTGGTGGACTCTGATGGTCTCTGATGGTTTGATTTCAGACTGAATCTGAAACCTGTCTCCATTGTAAAAACTAATCAGTTCAGATGTGTCTGAATCCTCAGCGTCAGGAGAGACACAACCTGCAGGTGTTTCCAGGTGAGTTCATCAGCCTTAGGTGAACAAACACCTGTAAACATCCTGAAGTTCAGAGGTGGAGGCTCCATCCTGATCAGAGTCCTGAACCATGAACCAGGACCTGAGACCATGAAGGTGAGTTCAGGTGTAACTCTGGATTTTCAGGATTCAGGTAAATCACCGTGGTAACTGATGCTGAACACCTGAGCTGCTCCAGGTGAACTTAAGAGGATCAAACTACTGACCAATCAGATCACTGGAAAACTCATTTCTACAGGATCCTGACAGGGACAAAAGAGTTTATAATAAAGTGACAGATAATGAAGATCAATAGATATAGTTATAGATCAGTGATTGTTTTTTCTGTTCCAAACAGAGAATTTCTGACTGATCACAGATCAGATCTTCACCTGAACTCACCTCAGACGCTTTGATCCACAAACTGTTGAATAGAAATGATCAGTTCAGTCAGACATGAACTCTCTCCTCTGACGTCACTGTTCATCACAGAAACTGAATAAATCACCATCACACTAAACACAAACAATCATGTTGTTCACATTTCACCTTGTTAAATATCATTTTTGGACGTTTTGTTACTATCAGTGTTAACGCTGCTGTAATTAACAGCTCTTCCTCTGTCACATGAACGCCTCACGGCTGGATCAGGAGATCCTGGGTCGACTGAACGAGAGATATCATATATGGATCTGTTCAACCTGGTTCATAGAGCAGGACTCAGATCGACACGTCTACGGATTTAAAACTAAAAGAAAAATGATCAATGCAACGGTCAACACTCAATAAAGAACACTCCATGAGGAGCAGCTCACCTCTGCAGCTCCATGTTCACAGCAGCTACGACCAGTTTCCCCTCCGTCAATCCTCCTAATCTAGACACACACTCTCTCTCTCACACACACACACACACACACACACACACTCACACTCACAACACACCCCTTCTCTACACACACACTCTCTCTCTCACTCACACACATACACTCTCTCTCTCACTATCACACACACACACACACACATTTGTGTGTTGACCTTTGACCCCACTGGCTGAACTTGCAGGAGACGGCTGCTGACCCCGTCTGACCTCCAGTAACCAGAGAAGAAGAGCTTCAGTTTTATTAGTGGAGGTATTAATACACAAAGAGGAGTACTTGTAGTATCAGTACAAAATACAGTCAGGGACTAAATCTTGAAATATTAGTACAAAAACACAGAGGAGAGGACGTTTTTAAAGAAATAAAGATGGAGGATGACGATGTCCGTCCTCCTTCAGCTCCTCTGTCTCTGCTGCAGCTCCACCTGGTGGTAAACCACAGTAACTACACTGTAAAAACTCAGAAACAAGAACAAAGAAATAAAACAGGAAATATTGAAATAATTAAAAATAAGGAACAGGAACATTTCACTGTCATGTTATCATTTGGATAATTTTAACAGATATTTTCTGTTTTATTTTGAGGTTTTTCAGCAGCTCCAGTTAAAAACATTAATTTACTCTGAACCAGTGCTAAAAACCGTTGAGACGAGTTAGATTTTATGAAGAGAAATAAGAACAAAACCAGGTGAGAAGCTCGGACATAAAAACGTCTGATCAGATAAAAAGAAACATTTCCTTCATCTACTTCATCATACTTAGTGTTCACTTTTTACAGTGTAACTTCCTGTTTACACCTGGGCACACCTGTCCTCTCACCTCACCTGTGTTTGTCTCACTGACAGGTTCACCTGTCACCTGTCAGCTGCAGTGCATTGTGGGAGAACAGTCTCCTTCACTCTCACCACTTTGAATAAACTTTGTGTGTGTTACTGTGTGTGTGTTAGTGTGTGTGTGTTAGTGTGTGTAGCTCAGAGTTGTGTAACAGCTGTGTATCTGTTTATGTAACACTGATCCTCAGTCTCTGCTGATGAACATTTCTGGACTGAACCATGTCGATGTTTTGAAAAAATGAGGTGACGTCAACGTTTCCTCGGATACGAATGTTTGATGATGCATTCAGGAGCCAGTCGGTTCACTCAGGCCTCTGAATCCAGATGTTCAGTAAACAAAAATGTGACGTTAAGCTCAAGAGACTGAGCAGTTTCAGTCTGAACCAGGCTTCATGTTTCTGACATACCTGTGCTAAAGCTAATGCTAATGAATGATGTTCAAATAGACGTGACACTAAAACAGAGTGAGAATGAAGCAGAGAGATTAGTGCTGTGTCAGTTTGTGGATTTAAATCTGCTGAACAGGTTTAATCCTCATGTATGGAGAGTTCACTGACTCTTGTTCTACAACTCTATAATCTGAGAAAGGAAACAGGAAGACATGTTTACAACATCTGTTTATGTGTATACCCATGAATGTGTTTCTATTCATGGATATAAACGTAAACTGTTAAAACTGATGTTAAATTATCTGAAATATTCTGATCAGCTGATCAAATTAAACTATGTCATATTTTAACTAGTAAAGTTTTTCAGATTAAAACAAACAGAAGCTTTGAACACTACAAACATTAGACTTTTATTCTGAAAGGACACACATAAAAAGGAACAGTCACTCACATCACTTCCTGCTTCAGCAGCACGTCATGACCTCATCATTACATTGCACTTTACATTACAGTCACTAATGCTAACAGCTGGTTAGCTTGTGAGCTCTCCAGGTTAAATGCCATTTAAATGCTTCCAGTTGTGCTGCGTTCAGGTCATGTCAGAGTAAAGAGTTTATTGGCCCTGCCCATCAGAGGGTTAGCGAGACCGAGTTTCAAGTATTTAAGGTGATAAAAGTTTTTATAGACAGATCATTAACACCCTGATTGTCCCTCACCTGCAGGTGGTAGTGGACAATCTAACGGGACATGAACGCAGCACAACACTGTTCACCAAACATCTCTGACCGATCCATGAAAAAAAACCTCAAGACTTTTAGATAAGTCGGAGCCGCAGGTCGACAACACAAACACACACGGTAACACTCTACACTTCCCTTTAACACACACACACACACACACACACACACAGGGTAAGAGCACTGGAAGTGGATTTTAGATCAGTAAAGGCTTTAAACTGGTACAACTACAGGAGCTAACAGGAGCTAACAGAAGCTAACAGGAAGTGCAGGTTGAGCTTTCTCTGTCTCCATCTATCAGAGGTTACCATGACAACACGACTACAGTCAGAGACTAAACTGCATAGCAACACCCTGAGTTCTTCAGGGTAACTACCCTCTTTATCGTTAGCATTGTTAGCATCTGTTAGCATCTCTTGGAAGAATCTAAGGGTGTTAGCCACACGCTAAAAATACAACAAATAAAATCTGTCCACAGTCTCAGTCCTGATCTTGAGGACCCTGAGTCCAGACTCCAGGACTCCAAGTCCAGAGTCCAGGACTTCGAGTTCAAACCTGACGTCAGTTCAACTCTTAAGGCTGGGAGGACACGGCACAGAGTCAGAGCTCCCACAAAATCAAGACGAGTTAGAGTCAAAACCCTCTAAGAGACAGAGACGAGTCAGAGTCAAAACCCCTCGGAAAGTCCGAGTCAGAGAGACAGAGATGACTCTGTGATAATAGAAACTGGACCAGAGGTTTTCAGCCGTGGTTTCCTGCAGAGAAAGATTTAGCCTGAACAACAACATGATGATAAATAATCTAAACAGATGTGAGCCGTTATTATTTTCTGCATAGTTACCCAGACGGAGGTCGGAGGAGGTGAAACCACCGGCCGTGGTTTGGTCGCAGTACGATTAAAAAATAAATCTTTCCTTGTGAATTTACCTGACTCACTCACACCAACATGACACATTCAACACTAGGTTTAAAAGTGAGTTCAGACAGAGGACGAGGTGAATTTTAGAATCATCATGATGAGATCCAGCAGCTACTTCAGAAAATTCACATCAACCTCTGTCTGAACAGATCCTGAGACAGGAGCTGGCTCAGTTCACTCTGAATCCAAAACATTTCACAACAGTTTCTCCTTCAGGTGAAACTGACCAGACCAATGCAATGCTAAAGACCCAGACTGGGCCAGGGTGGGTTTTTGGATTTGGGTCTGGATTTGAAGGGTGAACTGAGTCTGAAGGCATTGGGGTTTAGAGTTAGGGTTAGCCAGAGTCCCTGAGAACCCAGAGTCAGCAGAGATTGTTGGACTGGTTTCAGACATCTTGGATTTGATGAACACAGTGCTTCTGGCTGGTGTTTCAGGGCTTGAAGCCGTGCTGCTGGTTGACAGAGAAAAGATGGAGGTCTGTAGTTGAAAATGCAGGAAATGAAGAAGAAACTACAGGAAGTGTAGGAACGGATCACGTCCTTGGACCTGAACAATCTGCTGATCGACCGTCCTGACTGCTGAGTTCTCAAACACAGAACCTGTTCAAACACAGGACCTGGCCAAAGACTGGACCTGGTCAAAGACAGGACCTGGTCAAAGACTGGACCTGGCAGCTCAGCTGTGATGTTTAATTAAAACTACAGATGCTGTGTTACAGATCAACTTGTGAAGGGAAATAAATCCTCCTGCTCCAATGAAGTCCTTATTGCTCCTGATTCTCAGTTCCATTGTCTTACTTGCATATTTTAAAAAGTGACGCACTTCAACGTATCTCTCTCTCTGAGTGTCATGGTGCTTTTACAAACCATTAAGGAATCCCTGTAGACCTGGTATCCAGCTGAGCCGGACCAGTTGTGGCTGTGTTCCAGCACCAGAGGACCAGATGTAAACTGGGTCTGATGCTGGACCAGAGTTTACAGGGCTTCCCTCATGGACCAGGTTTTAAGGTGGATATTTTAAAAGACCTGAGCTGAGGATCAGCTCTGGTTTACAGTTCTCAGACCAGTTCTGGTCCAGTGTCTGCATCTGGAACCACTTGGGCTGAACCTGGTCTGGAGAGAGGATGAAACCCAGCTGAGTCAGTTAGACTACCTGACAGTGAACTTCCTCTCTCCATCCAGAGAAAAATACTTTCATAAAGTATATGAACTAATAATCTTTCATAAAGAAAATAATTCATCTCAGGAACTAAAGTGACTCAAGTGGAGGCAGTCCATAGTGTGTTCTACAGCCACATCTGGATCCAGAGGATGAGATGTGGCTGTTCAGTGCTGATGTGAAGGTGCAACATTAAAACATGTCCTGTGCTGGTGTCACCAGTAGGGGGTGCTGGTTTCTACTCGACCCCAGCTCTGCCACTCAGGGAAGATCCCCGCTGACGTCCTGGGACTTCCAAATGGATCAAAGTCCATCTCCTCCCTCTTCTCTCCAACATGGTCTCTTTGGATGTCTGGTCCCACTGGACTCTCAGGGCTCCGGGTCAGGCCGCTGTTTGGACCCGCTGCCACCAGCCGGTAGTTGTTCCCGCGGTTGTTGTCCCAGAAGGTCTGGTCCTCAGTCTGGTACTGAATGCAGAACTCCACTCGGTCGGAGGGCCCGAGGAGCTCCGGCACCATGACCAAGAAGGAGAAGGTGTCGGTGTCGGGGCAACCGTAGACATTGTTCAGGTACCGACAATGAACATCCTGGAAGGCGCGCCACGAGTCAAAGGTGATCCGAACCGAGACAGACTTCTTGAAGCAGATGTTTCGGACCTGAACGGTACCTGAGAGCAGCCGGTCCTGGACAGAACAGGTCTCCAGACAAACCTGCTGGGCTTTGAGTCGGTTCCTCAGGTCCAGATAGTCTGCAGCTGGCTGAGTAAAGTCCAGGACCAGACCTGAACAATCTGAAGGATCTGAACCAGGAACAGAAAGAACAGGGCAGAGTGAAGATTAAAACCAGTTTACTAATTTCCTCTTGGAATAAAGGTTTCATTGAGGAAAAATACACTTTCTTTAGCAGCCTATTTTCTAATTAATCGATAATTGATCGTTAATTTTCCCGATGATCGATCAGTTAATTATCAACCACTCGTCTCAGGTCTAATAAAGTTTTCTTGCTGTTAATAAACCTTATAACTATTGTCTGTTCTTCGGCTCAGTCACCTGTGTTTCCTCCCAGGTGCAGCATGGCTGTAGCACCCTCTATCTCTGCCAGGTGGAACTGCAGCTCGGTTAGAGCGTCGTCCTCGCTCTCGTCAAACACGTGGACAGCGGTGAGCGCCAAACCCCGAGAGTCAGCGAACACCACGCTCTTCTTCTTCCTCCTCGGCCTCACTGGGCCACTACCGACCTCTGCAGTTGCCACCGCCGATGATGATGATGGAGACGTCGTGGCCATGGTGACATTGCTGCTCAGACACGGTCGCAGTGGCTTGCAGCGCCGCAGCAGAGCGGCTGCCGCTGAACAGCGGTCGTCATAGTTACCAAGGAAGGAACGCAGAGGGGGAGAGTTGGCCAGGCAGATCCTCATGGCCATGTCGACAGGCATGATGGGAGATGGACCCCCGGGCCGAGGGTTCAGGACTTGGAGGACCCTGAGGAGGAGGGACAGATGTTTATTTATTAGACCTGAAGAAGAACTGGTCTGAAACCTGGTCCTGAGAGACCGTCAGTGTCAGGTCTCCTTTACCTGGTTACCATGGTATCCAAGAACATTTTTAAAATTAAAATATAAAATTTCACATCATGCTGGACCCTTGATAATATCATTATTATTAAATCTAAAAGATTAAAGTTGAGGAGGACAAAACACCATCAGATGAGAGGACTCACTCAGTCATTCAGTTAATGATTTCACATTAGTTCAGCTCAGGTGGAGCTCAGAGGCCTGAACATTAATTATCAGCCTCTCATTACCTCAGGTACTCTTAGCTGTTTAAAACAACGTGATTCACTCATTACTAGTGATGGAACGATATACGATTTTATTACGATAAGAAACTCTCACAATAAGTTGATTGTAGTGAAATTCCATCATCAGCATAATTGTAAATATTCTCACGAGTGACTTAAAAACATACAATATACAGTCCTGTATTTATTTACTTTGAATCGCCACGAGGGAGAGCCCTGCGTCATCTGAGCTCCCGTCTCCATGAACTCCAGGTAAAATTAACTTAATGTTACTGTCAGTTACGTAGCAAGTGGTTCAGTTAATGCTGACATTTATCTAAATGTTCATCACATTATGATGCTGTTTTGGTCACCAGTGAATTCAGCTAACGTTAGCTAGGTAACGTTAGCAATGTAGCTACACAGGTCTCCAGAGAATTGACTGTAATTTACTACAGTTTGTCCTTTAATTTGGCCACAGCCCCATAAGGAACAGTTCAACTCATTCTGAGAGTTTAAAACAGATTTTCATGATTATCACAATTACAATAATAGAATATAATCACAATTATTTGGCAAGGATAACCCTGACATTAAATTTTCATTAAATCATTTAAAAACAACTCATTTAACTGAAAGCAAAGAGACCAAACAGGTTTCTGTTTCTGTGCTAATTAAATCACAAATAAAACATTTTATAACTATATAAAGACTTTAATTTAAACCTTTACTGTTTTAGATGAAGCTGAAATGAAGAAATTTGTTCTCACCTGCTCAGACAAAAACAATAACAACAACACAAAGACTAATTTCCTGTTATTTTATTCTCTCTGATATGATGTGAAACCGGTCTGTGGTCAAACAGGTGATGTAAGACTAGAAACTGCAGAAACAGAACATTACAAACACTGGAAACAGTAGAGAGCCAGTAGAAACACCGTAGAGAAACAGTAGAAACACTGTAGAGACTCAGTAGACACAGTAGAGACTCAGTAGAGACTCCAGCCTGTGGCTCCGGGAGGACATGGAGCTGCGGCTGTGGCGCAGTTTAATATCCGTCCGTCTCCTACCTGGTACAGTTCATTAAAAAGTTTCTGTCTCAGTAGAATCCAGTAGAATCCGCCTCAGCCCGTCACGAACCGCGGCCCCCGGCGGAAAGTCCTTCTGTTTGTTTCTATTTTAAATTCTTTTATTTTCTGTTTCAGCCGTTTTACGAAGGAAAACCGCTGCCTGGCCGCGCGCCCCGACACACCCCCGAGACAGACAGAGGGAGGGAAGAGGACGGAACCAATCAGCACTCAGCACCGTCAGCTGCTCACCCTCTCAACCAATCAGCGCTCTGAACGGTCAGCCTCTCACTCTCAGCCAATCAGCGAAAAGCCAAAAAAAAAAAAAAAACAAAAACAAAAAAAAAAACAAAGAGACAGGCAAGTAGTTTTTTTTTTATCCCTGAGCTCAGACTGACAGGCAGAAAGTATTTATTTATTTTAATGAGGACATGTTTGTCGGTACAGCCGTTAGAAGAACAAAAGAGTTCAAATGACGAATTTGTTTGTTTGTTGTTTTCATGGACTTTATTTGAATCATCACCTGTCAGGTCTGAGTACGGATGTCTGTTGCTGCCTAGTTAGTTTGTCTGGAGGTAAATCTAAGGTTTATAGTTGTAATTGCACAGTCAATGTTGTACATTAGAGCTGCAATGTTTAAATGAAAGAAAAATGTAAAATGTGTATGTAGTATAAGTTCTCACACACCTCCAACAAATTCTCTGAGAACATTAACCACATCATTTAAATTTACTGTTTTTTTAATGATTTGTTTCTACTTTGTCTCTGTCTCTTCTCTCTTTGTTACTTCTGCAAACAGTGGTTTAATAAAGTTTACCTGCTGAGTGTTTATCCTGTTTGTTAATGAAACTGCACAAGTCCTTTCAGACAACTCTGAGGGCTAACAAAGTCTGATAAAAAACACACTTTGACCTCTGACCTGTCTCTGACCTCCAGAGCAGTGTGTCTGAGGATGTTTGAAAGTTTTGATGTTGTTCTTTCACCTGTTTGAATTTGTCCTGTCCTTAATAATAATAATAAAAGGTCCAGTCATCCAGTTGATAATACTAATGCTGTGTTTAATGGCTGTTCAGGTTAATAATGTACAGACAGACTGCTGTGTCCGTTCCAACAGGAACTGTGCTTCAATGCTTTGGTTACATTATCGTTGTCATAGAAACATTGTCATCAATAAAAAACATAAGTGCTTATTGAAGTTTGTGCAAAACAAAATAATAAAAACTAATACTGTCAGAAACTCTGTACCGTGAGAGAATACTGAAGACCTGCTGCTCACTGCTCTGCTGTTCCACCTGTAGGGGGTGCTGCTGGACCACCACAGACCTGCAGGACCACCACAGACCTGCAGGACCAGCAAAGACCTGCAGGGGGAGCTGTGTTTAATAAACATGTTATAGGGATCCTGTCCGGGGGGGGGGGGGGGGGGGGGCGTCACAGCCCCCCTTGGAGAATTATGGCTTTATGGACTGATGTTGTAGCTGTGGAGGACTCAGTTAGTCCACCTTGTTGAGTTTCATGTACCTGATCACGACTCGAGGGTTCAGGTTTGGTTCTTGTCACTGTAGAGAGTCAGTCATCCAATCAGGAGAAGGCAGAGGTGGGGAAACAGTTGAGGTATCAAACACACTAGACAAATTCATCGTCAGGTTTTTATGGGATCATAGTTTTAAAGATTCAGCCTCTGAGAAACATGAAGCTCCTTCACATCCAGAATCCTCCTGTGAAGCTGTGACTGAACCCTGATAACCACGTCTGCATCTCTTTGGTTTTTCTCAAGTTCTTCAAGGTTTTTTCTCTGAACTACTTTTTCATTACATCTTGATAAGTTCTGGAGGTACTTCTTCCTCTGTCTCAGATCCATAACTCTGCAGGAAGCTCTGGTTGTAGTCCAGAAATATTTCCACATCTGTCAATCTGTAGCCAATCAGCAGAGCCGGAGCAGAGTGAGAAGGACTCTGATTGGACGAAGCAGCAGAGTGATGAGTTCTGCAGTTTGTTTCAACAAATGAATTTATGGCTTCAACAGTACAAACAGACCCAACATGATTCAACCCTGATCTCCAGAATAACAACAACAACACAGTGACTTCAGAGTGTTGACACTGTGACAGGAACCAGCTTCTTCATCATTAGAACATCAGTTAAAATGTTTCTGTTCCTGTCGTTCCTCCTTCATATAAGAACTAACACTAAGCTACGTCGACCTTTGGATCAGGGAAAAAAATTAATCTGCTCTGATCAATGTTTTTTGGCGCAGACTGACGACTCTTCCTCTGGAAACATCTGCAGACTTTTCTTAATTTGTTATAAAGAGAAAACTCCATCAGTAAAAACTGTGATTATAACAATAGAAATAAATCTCCTTCACATCGAACATGCAGATTATTTTTCTTCTATGAATCAGCAACAGAGATTGTATCAGTCCGACGTTCAACTGTCGCTGCAGAGAGATCAGAGGAAGCTGTGAGGAGGTCAGAGGTCAGAGATCAAAGTAACAGCTGATCTGAGGTCGGCTGTTTGATCCTCTGGAACATCAAAAATCTGTTTCAAGATAAATTTATAACTCAGAGAATTCAGATTTTCAAGATTCAACCCATGAACAATTTTAGACCATTTTAGTGAGAACCAATTTCTCCTCCTCCTCCTTCTCCTCCTCCTCCTCTACAGGCAGATGTTGATCTGTTTGGCCAGCTCTCGGTCCAGGTCGTGGATCAAAGTATCGAAGTCCTTCAGGCTGAGTCGACAGTTAAACGGAGCGTCAAAATCCAAGAAGTCGTCCACATACAGACCTCCTCCTCCTGATGACCACACCTCCTTCTTCTCCTCCTCCTCTTCATCCCCGCTGCCTGAAACAACAATAAGGAGGAGGTGTCAGAGTGGAGAAGTTAGAATAAACATTAAAATGGCCGCTCCTCTGTTTACCTCCGTCGCTCTCACTTCCTGCCACCTCGTCATAGTCCGCCTCCTGTCCGGACAGGAGGTCTCGACCACAGATGCTCCAGTCTCCAGCGTACCGGTTGATCGGCGGTGGACTCTCCAGTCGGGCCAGACCGCCTCGATCTCGACGTGACACCACCACCTCCTCCTCAGAGCTTGGAGGCAGAGCCAATCGAAGGGCGGGACGCCACTGCTGCTGAGGGCCCAGGGGATTATGGGTAAGAACAGGGGAAGGAGGAGGGGAGGAGCAGACGTGATTGTCTGCCGGGACTCGATGTGTCGGCACTGAAGAAGAGGATATGAAGCAAAATGAGCAGAGGTACACCTATGAAAGGAAATATAGTTTGTAGTTGGCAACAACAGAGGTTCAAAGTGGGCGGAGCTCTTGATGTCCCCTATCTTACCTGGCCACTGCTGCAGTAGGTAGTGCAACGCTTCGATGTGTCGTTTAAAATCCACCGCACTCGCTATCTCCTCACTGTGACCCAACCCTTTCCCTCCCCCTCTTCCTCCCCTCCCTCCTCCTCCTCCCCTCCAGGCCTCCTGGGTCGGGGTGAGGAGCACCGGGCCGAAGCAGACGGCAAGGTTCTGGTGGGTCATCCTGTTGGACGAGCTGAAGGATGCCACCAGACTGAGGTGGTCCAGCAACAGAGACAGAGTGGCCTGGAGAAAGACGGGAGACGGTAAGAGACCGAGCTGATCCACCAGGGATCTATCACCTGGAGACACCTGGAGACGCTTGGAAACACCTGGAAAGATGTTTTCGCATTCTATATTCACATCACACTGTCACACTGAAATCACATTTGGCAGCTAAGTCAGACTCCCCAACCAGCCTCTGAAACTGATGAAGCCTTTCAGATGAGAAACGTCTTCAAGGAAGTAAAAGAAATCCAGATACCTTCAACTCTAACACTTAAGATGGAACCAGTTTACAAACACATCCATGTTCCAGACTCAAGATTCATCAAATAATTATACATATAATATAAAATCAAAATCTTGAAAATGTTCATAAGCCTTCAATGGTAGAAATGTGGCAAAAAAAAACGTTTCATGCTAAATAAAACTGTAGTACTTCAGCAGGATCGCTGTAGTACAGCAGTAGGATTGCTGTGGTACTGCACTCTGTGTTACCCTCTCTGGAGGCGGCAGACAGGACAGCAGTTCCACGGTACTCTGGGCCAGCTGAGGGTCAGGGGTTGCAGGCGGGGCAGGTGGAGGTCGTAGGGTCATGGCCTCCCTGACCACCTGGTACAGAGTCCTGGTGATGAGTGGAGACGGCAGCTCCCGCAGGTAGTCCTTCAGAATACCTGAGAAAACACAGTCAGGAAGAGTCCACAAGGTAATTTATAAACAGGTCTGAGTTCCTGCAGCTGGGTCCAAATGATCCACATGAGACATCACTGTAGTCCATCCAGGTTTCAAGGTTTTAATAAAAATCTGATTTTGTTTGTCATCAGTCCTGTCTTACAGAACCACCATCTGCTGTGTCCACCATGTCCTGCAGAACCAGACCTCCACCTTCTCCACCAGAACCACCATCCTTCTTACTCCAGCTCCCATCATCCAGAACCAACCTCCAAACATGGGGTAACATCAGTGACTATGTCGATACTGTGTCCTTTTTTAAATTGCTTTTAACATTTGATTTATGTCCTATCACCAAGTGTGTTTTCAAATGTCTGGCATCTTAAAGTGGAGAATGCACTACTACAAGCTTTAAGGTCAAGTCCAGGTAAATTAGGTTCATTTTAACTCTGAGGCTGAATCATTAAAAGTTGGGTTATGGGTTGGGTTACAAATAATTAATATCATTTGATTAATCAGTAAATCATATCCACGTCGCTGACTCAGATATGACTCAAAAACACAGACTCAGACAATGAGTTTGAGTCAAATGCAAGTCTTCAGGTCTGAGTCGTGCAACTGTGTGTGTGAGTTACTGACCTGTAATGACGTTGATGTCAGGGTAGAGATCCTCACTGAGACAGACTGCTGAACTGTTCCTCTCAAACCAATCCCTGAGCTCCTTCTTCACCGCTGCAGAACCACACAGTCTGTACAGACCCACCACCTGATGGACAGAGGTCAGAGGTCAGAGATGGACGAGGTCCTGACTGGTCCTATATGAATTCACTAAGAAGCTACTATCAGATCTCGATTCTGGACAAAATAAACCAACAACATCCTGATGATTTATCCTGTCTGAGAGTCTCGACAGTAGTGGAGCCAGAAAAGACAGAAACGGAGCTAAAAATAGACAGATACCTTCAGCCCTCGTCGTTCTATCTCTGCCACAGTTTTCTGGATCAGCAGAGGGACTGGAGCTGCAGAATCTTCTTTCTCCACCAGGTGGTGCAGTTCAACCCCAAACACATTAGCGGGTGCTGATGTGTCCCTGCTGGGCTGGGGAGGATCAGTTCAGTCATCTTTGGTATTAATGTTAGTAATAGTGTGTGTATTCGTATAGTTAACAGACAGTCTAACAGAAGTCTAATTTTATTGATGATGGCCTGAAATCAAACTCTGACTACATCTGATTCTGTTTTTGAACCATTGTTTCAGGTTGTGGATCCTTGTTTCCAGGTGTCTGGTGGATCTGTTTAACCACTTTTATCAGTAATGGTATTTGTAGTATTACTGTGTACCTGTGTGACCCACTTTTCCTGCAGAGACAGTTTGATGTACAGAAGTCCTCGGGGCTCCAGCTTCACACAGAGCTGCTGACTACGACTCCCTGACAGAAACACAGATTTTAACACGTCAGCAGAGTCCGGTTTCATTATTTATATTTTTATGAACATCACAGTATTTCAGTGTAGTGAACCTTTAAAGAGTGGAGGGATGGAGACTCCACCCAGGCAGCAGACTCTGTTCCTGGTTGGACCACCTGAAGTCTGACTCTGATCTGTCCCTGGTTTAGTCCCCCCCACTGCCTGAGGACTGGCTGCAGACACACAAATACAGAAAAATAAAAACACTGGATTCTGGATCTAAATCCTTTGAATCTCTGCAGATGTTCAGAAGTTCAAAAAGGTTTACTGTATATTATAAACTATATGAACTAGTACCTGGTGTCAGGACCACGATGCGGAGCTGCTGGGCCCTCTCCAGCTCCAGGTGGAAAGTGTGGTTCAATGAGAGGGCGGGGCCTCGCAGGTTCAGGAGGGCGGTCCTGGCTCTGGTCATCCCGTCAATCTGGATGGCCAGGAAGATGTCTTTACTGCCCTCTGACCTGAGAGGAAACACATCCAGGATGAGCTGCAGTTCCTCTAACGTCCACTAGAGGTTCATCTCTCTGATCATTTGTGTCTGTCACCTTTAACCACCTGTTACCCGGCTCCAGGTGTTCAGGTAATGTGTTCGTACCTGCTGGTCTTCATCTCCTCCAGGCCCAGCAGGTGGATGGTCAGTAACCCTGTCACCCGTTGACTGCATCGCGGTGGATCAGAACCCACATACAACTGGAATGAACTAACGTCGCACGCTGTTTCCTGGGAGGTTGTTGGTTGAGGGCCTTGTTGTCGTGGCAACAGTTCCGGGGAGTCCCCATCACTGAGATAACCTGAGAGAAAAACAGACGTTGAGCAGGTTTAAGAGCTTCACTCAAGGATTCGTAGCTTTAAATGGACAGAAAGACTCGAACCACCACCCTGAGACCAGATGGAACTGGGAGCTAATCCTAAAATCTTGATTAGTTTGGAAGTCCAGGATCCAGAAAACTTCTTATAACAGGGTAAGAAGTTCCTTTCTTACAACCAGAGGTTTAACAGAATCTCATTTATATTTGATGTAGATACACCTGAACTTACAGATGGAAATAAAAGTGTAACAGTGCAGACATGTTGTTCTCAGACAATGCAATAAACGATTTACCTCCTTTACTGGCAGAACGACCTCTGGATGATCGTCGCAGGGTTCGGGCAGGAGGGGCGGAACTATCCAGGTGATATCTGCTGATCACATTCTGGTTGGACATCGCTGATGATGATGTCACGGTCTTTCCAGCCGACTCATCGCTGCCCCCTCTGCTGTCGTTTCCCTGGCGATGAGCGCGGGAGGACGAGCGAAGGCTGAGTTTGCGTCGTAGCTCAGGGAGTTTCTTCATCTTTAGGGAGAGTTTCCTCACCGTACCAGGAGACCGCAGCCTGTCAATCATGCTACCGGACACGCCCCCTTTCTTTTGGGAGGCGGGGCTAGAGTCTGAGGGGGGGGAATCTGAGGGGGAGAGATGGAGAGAGTGAGATAAACGTGATAAATATAAGGAGGCTGGTGGGAACAGAACTCCTTACCTGTGTTGTCTACTGTGATGTTGTCAATATGGTGGCTGACACTTGGATTGGCGCCCTCCAGTGGACAGTTGCTGCTACAAACCTCTGCTGACCCCACCCACACTCCTCCAAGCTCTCCTCTGGTATCGCCTGGCCCCACCCTCCTTGCTGCTCCTCCTTCCTCCCTCTCGTCCCTCCTCCTCCATATCTCCTCCTCCCAGTGTGGACCCCCTGCGTCCTCCTCCTCAGGGATCGGGTTGTACCAGATGTTACTGCCGTTCTGTTCCTGCAGCCCACAGACTTCGTCTGAGGCCTGGGACTTTCCTGACGACAGCACCCAGGCTCGGCTGCTGCGATCCAGGCTCTGCAGGTAGGTGCGCTGGCCAGACAGTTTGGTGCTGACAGAGGTGGTGGGAATGTCAGAGGAGCCCCCTGCTGGCGGGGAGGCTTCCTGCTGTACTGATGAAGAACTGAGAGGAAGACAGGGGGTGCTGGTCATATCCAAGGCCAGACTGACGCATATCCTGTCGCTGCACTGCTCCATCTGGAAGTAAAAAAGGAGGCTTCAAAATATTAGGAGCTGAACTAGAGGGAGTCCATCTATCAGGAGTAAACGAGCATCTATCAAACAACCAGCAGAAGTTTCTTCTACTAAAGCAGGAGCGATATCCTGTACCTTTTCCTGTGCAAGCTTCTGGCTCCAGGCCTGGCCAGGTGCATCTTGGGATATCCCTGACGGGTGGTCCCGGCTGGAGGGCCTGTGGGCGGAGCTTGAGGACAGAAATGTGGGCGGAGCTGCAGAGCCCTGCCTCGCCCACTGCTGTTTCTTAGCGACTGTGATGTGGTTGCGTGGGGGCGAGGGGGGGTCAGGGTCCACCGTTGTCACAGTTCTGGTTGTTGTCATCGATGGCGACAATGGCGATGAAGACGTCTGGACAGAGTCAGCCTTGACTGGAACATCTGGTGGAAACACACAGCTGTTATTAGCATCCTCAGTGTTGGATTAAATCCTGGATTTGGTGTCAAGATATTTGAGGAGATGGAAGGAATTCAGTGGAGAGTTATTCAGTGGTTTTCTCTGTTGGATCTTTGTGGAGATTTATTAAAGACAGAAACAGACTGAACAAAACAGGAACAAGTGGAAATCAATCGGGTTCCTGCCCTTTAAAAACTATTTAATCGAGAATAATCTGTGACTGCCAGCTTGTACTGAGGATATACATCTTAAAAAAACAGTTTAATTTAAAAAGGTTCAGTGAACAGCTGGTTCCAGTAGTTTCCGTCAGCAGGACTCTACTGAAACTGAAACTGTAAACATCTTTATTTCTCAGAGAATCTGAAGAGTCTGTGCTGCCTGGTCAGATCAAGATAACCCACCCATCCTTTATGTTTATCCTGTGTGGGTAACCGGGGGCTGGCGCCCCCCCCCCAAACACTGGAGCATGATGGGACATGAAACTGTGTCAAGGTCAGTTTATCAGCTGAAATCTGGGACCTTCAGATCTCTGACTGGTTTCCTACATCATACACAAAGAAACTGATGTGTGTGAAGTGAAGCGACTTCCTGTTTCCGTCATGTGACCTCTATGAGCTCTGTGATTCGTCTGAGAGGAGGAGGGAAAATAAAACAGCTGAACAGAGTCCTGATCAGAATCCGGACTCTCAGGGTCCTGGTCTGAGGACGTCAGTCTGTCCTGAGTCTCAGTATTGATCAGTATTGATCATCTGTGATCAGTCAGCTGTTTTACTGTCGAAACAAACATAAAATTCAAGGCAAGTTCATCAGCTACAACCACATCCAGAACATCTGGATTTGTCCTCCAGCTGTGTGTGTGTGTCTGTGTGTGTGTGTGTGAGATCCTCGTGACAGACAGTACGCAGAGTATCTGACTGAGCTGCATGAATGAACCCTCTGTGTGTGTGTGTGTGTGTGTGTGTGCTGTGGTGTGTTAAACCCTCCTGCTCTCTGATTGGCTGTCAGGCATCTGTTAGTTCAGGTAACCATAGCAACTGCTCTGTTAGCACTTCACCGACTTAAGGACCCTTGAAAATCTTCAAGGACCATTTCAACCCCCTCAAGGACCCTTGGAAACCTTTCAATGAACATCCTTGGCACCCACAAAGCCTCCTCAAGGAATTCAGGCATCATTTAAAAACCACTCAAAAAGACCAGTTTCACAGGTCTTCAAGCACCCTGGAATCCAAGGCAAGCACCCCTGAAAGCCTCCTGGAAACCTCTCAAAGACCTCTGTATCTTCACTGACCCCTGAAGCCTCCTGAAGGACTCCTGGAAAACAACTGGAAACTCTTCAAGATCCTTTTTAACCTCCTCAAGGAAGACTGGAACTTCTTCCAGGACCCATTGAACTTTTATCAGGACCTCATAACAGACCAATGAAAAACAAGTAGATGCTCTTCCAGGCCCTATGTAACCCTCTCAAAGGCCCCTTGAACCCATTCAAGGACCCCCGGAACCTTCTCAAGGAACATTTTAACCCTCTGAACCAGACCTGGAACCTTTTGAAGGCCTTCTACAGGATCATTAAGTAAAACTGTAACCTCTTCCAAGACCCTGGAAAGAATATTCTCAAGGACAAACAGAAGGTGTTCAAGGTGCTATTCAAGGACCCCTGGAAGCTCCTAGTCAAGGAGACCCTGTATCAATCAGAGAGATGATCAATTTATGAAGTAGAACTGATCAGACTGATTGATTATCTCCAGCTGTGAAACTAAAGCAGCAGCAGACAGGAAGTTACTGTGGAGGTCGACCTCCACTTCCTGTCATCAGACTGAGCTAAAATAACCCATCTGTTTTTAATATGAGGCTGCTGAGAAGTCACTGGGTGTGTGTGTGCGTGTGTGTGTGTGTGTGTGTGTGTGTGTGGTGGGGGGTGGGTGGGGGTGAATAAACAGCTGTGAGTGCAGATGTCAATGACGTCTCTGTGTTTAAGACTAAACACACTGCTGTCTATTCACTATTCATTAGTCTGAAAATACACAGACACACAAAGACTGCAGTCACACACACACACACAGTCACACACAAACACACACACACAGTCACACACAAACACACACACACAGTCACACACAAACACACACACACAGTCACACACACACACACACACACACACACACAGAGCGAGCTGTGAGAGCTGATTCAGTGTTTCTAACAGTTTAACTGTGGAGTCACACGATGAAACTAAAACTTTATTTTAAAGGAAACTTCAGAGAACGACAACAACAACAACAACAACAACAAATACAACAACAACAACAACACGATAGACAACAGCAGACAGGTGAAGCCTGGTTGTGGGTCAGTCTCCAGTCAAACTAATGTCCTCTGAAGTCGAGTGTGTTCACTGTTTTATATCTAAAATCTTCAACATCAGAGGGAGATAAACAGGAAGTTACCACACACACACACACACACACACACACACACACACACACAGTAATACACACTCTAATGACAGGAAGTGGTCAGCTGACCCAGTTTGTCTGCAGGAAGCTGAACATTAAAATTAAATGTGTGTAGATGAGCTGATCACAGCTTCACTGGTTTTACTCCGTGACAAAGACACAGGTTACACACAACACACAACAACACAACATGACAATCAGAGAGACAGAGGTTACACAGGATACTACTAACAAGACGACACAAGACGACACGACACAATGTTTATCATCACTCATCAACAATAAACTAACAGGCTTAGCCCAGCTTAGCACAAAGACTGGGAGCAGAGGGAAACTATTAGCCCAGCTTAGTGTCTGAATGTGTCTCAGAAACAGACTGATGTCAGAGCTGTACCTGCGGAGACTCTTCAGATCAGGTGAATCCTGGAGGTGACATCACGACTCTGCAGCCTGTTTATTGGCTGCTCTTTACTTCTGTGTCTGTGTTTCACCAACAGAAACCCTGTGAGTCTGACCCTTAAGTCCTGATCCAGAACAGATCAGGTCTAAAAATAAACACACTCATGGAAAAGTGTGATGACGTTCAGCTGCAGTTTCAGGTTCAAACTAAAACCTGTTTCTACTGCAGACCAGGACCCTGACAGATCTGAACCAGCCTCGGCCTGGATCCAGATCTACTCCACATGATGTCATCCAGGTAACTCTCAGGTAACTGGGAGAAGTTTGTGTGAAGCACAGTAAACTTCACAGTACTCAGTGGTACTCATACGACAAACTTTGTACTAGACCCAGACCCTTATCCTCAGACCCTCAGACCCTCAGACCCTGACCCTGAACCTCAGACCCTCAGACTCTCAGACCCTCAGACCCTCAGACCTCCAGACCCTGACCCTGATCCTCAGATACTCAGACCCTGACCCTGACCCTGACCCTGATCCTCAGACCGTCAGACTGTCAGACTGTCAGACTGTCAGACTGTCAGACTCTCAGACCTTCAGACCTTCAGACCCTGACCCTGATCCTCAGCCCCTGACCCTGACCCTCAGACCCTCAGATCTTCAGACCCTGACCCTGATCTTTAGACCCTCAGACCCTCAGACCCTCAGACCCTCAGACCTTGAGACCCTGACCCTGACCCTGATCTTCAGACCTTGAGATCTTCAGACCCTCAGACATTCAGACCCTGATCCTCAAACCCTCAGATCCTCAGACCCTCAGACATTCAGACCCTGACCCTGATCCTGACCCTGATCCTCAGACCGTCAGATACTCAGACCCTGGCCCTGATCCTCAGACCCTCAGACCTTCAGACCTTCAGACCTTCAGACTCTGACCCTGATCCTGATCCTGATCCCGATCCTGATCCTCAGACCCTCAGACCCTCAGATACTCAGATACTCAGATACTCAGACCCTGACCCTGACCCTGACCCTGATCCTCAGACCATCGTAGACCTCAGATCTTCCAGACCCCTCAGACTCTGGACCCCAGATCCTGATCCCCATCCTAATCCCTGATAACGTATTCCCTGATCCTGATCCTCAGACCCTCAGATACTCAGACCCTCAGATACTCAGACCCTCAGATACTCAGACCCTCAGATACTCAGACCTTCAGACCTTCAGACCTACAGACCCTCAGACCCTGACCCTGATCCTGATCCTCAGAACCTCAGATATTCAGACCTTCAGACCTTCAGACCCTCAGACCCTCAGACCCTGACCCTGATCCTCAGACCGTCAGACGCTGGCACCAGTAATGTTTCTGTCCTTGATATTTAGTCAGAGTCGTGTTGTGGTGAAAGATGTAATCTCTGGATCAGGTTTAGAGACAACAAAGATGGCGGATTCAGGTCTGACCTTGTTTGACAGTCTGGACATTAGATCATTAGATCAGACATTTTGGTGGAAAACATGTTGTTTCCTTCAGGATGTGTTTCCTGCTGCAGTTTGTTGAACTCACCTGAACAGGTGAACAGTCTCTGTTGTGCTCCACCTGTAAACCTGAACCTGACACTCTGATCTTTGAGTTCCCTCAGACTGTTGTGTAGATATCTACAGTCATTTCTCTCTGACTGAGGTTAACTCTGTCTGAGCTGCTGTTCATGTTTGTCCTCACAGGCATGAATAAAGTTGTGTTGAATTGTTCAGATTCAGATTCAGAGCTAGAACAGAAACCATCCTGAATAAAAACATGTTTCACACAGCTCGACTTTTCCTAATTAACTTCAGGAGACTGGAGCTGATTCTGTCTGAAAACTTTGGAACCAGGTTTTAGTTTTAGTTTAGAGGCAGCTGCAGTGAGATCTGATGAGTTTAGTTTTGAGCAGGAGGAAACAGAGCGAGCAGCAGATCTCAGCTCCTCATGAGAAGTCATGAGGAGAAACTGATAAACAGGATGTGGATGTTCAGGTCGTTAGAGACTGAAAACTCTGCTGAGTCCTCACCGCTCAGTTTGGGATCGGTCTTCCTCCGAGATCTGTCTTTGCCTCTGAGCCTGGAGAAGGTCCTCTTCAGCAAGGGCTCGGCCATGGTGGACCCCCTCCTCCTCCTCCTCCTCCACAGACAGAGTAATCCAGCAGGAGCTGAGAGGAGTCAGAGCTCCTTCTCCTTCATGTCTCAGATCAGAGTGAGTTCAGACTCGGCCATGACTCGTCTGTCTCCTCCGTCGCTCTGACTCTCAGAGCTGCAGAACAGGAAATGAATTCCACACATTCTTTCCCAAACTCCCCCTCCTCCTCCCCCCTCCTCTTCCTCCTCCCCCTGTCCCTCCACCCACTCTCCTCCCTCCACAGAGAAAGAGAGGGAGACACAGAGGACTCCTGGGAAATGTAGTTTGTTCTTCAGGCTCCAAAAACATAAAGTTGTAAAAACAGGGAAACTTTTTTTCACCTCAGACTCTGATTATTCATTAAAGTTTTATTTGACCTCATGTTTTCTGTCTGATCTGTTGTTTTTATCACCAGTTTAAACTTTAACTCCAACTAACTGGATGAAAATACTCATCTACAGATTTATATATAACTGATATTTATGATAATGAATCCATCAGTCAGTTTTCCTGTAAAGATGAACACATGAACGTCTCTCTCCCAGAGGATTTAGAAACATTTAACAACCTGAACAAACTCTGGACGACAGATTCTTCTTCTCTCAGTGTCTCGTTGCTGCCCTCTGCTGGACTGTCTCAGCCATGATCAGGTCCAGGTCTCCTTCAGTGCTTCCTATCTTATCTCCTTTAGCAGAGGAGACACTGGAGCTTTCTTTACCAAAGGACAGGAGAGAATGACCTCCCATGATTCCTTGCAGCAGCAGCAGATCCACGTACATGTAGAAACAACAGAGCTCCTGTTTTATCCTTCCAGTGGTGGACGACTGGACGAGCACTTGTCTGATACTTTGATCAGTCTTTCTGTAACAGATCTGTGCAGGGACTCTTTAAAAACAGTCCTGCTGTGATCAAGCTGCTGTTTGTGATTATAATCCTTCCAGTGAGTTTGTAATCGATCACGGAAACTGGTGTTATCTTTCAGAGTGAAACTCATGACGACCACACTGACTGAACAAACCAATCAGAAGCTGTGTTGTTGAACTCAAACAGCTGATCCAATCAAAGTGATGAAATGGTGGATCAGTGATTTACAGACCTGACTGCAGAAGTCTGTGCTGTGACCTCAGCCCTTAGAAACCTACTGTAACATGAACTCCCTGTTCACAGGTCAAATCATGTGTCAGGGTGGAGTTTGTGGAGATTTTGGATGTACACATTTTGGAGATAGTCTTGAGCAGAAAACCAGAGCACTGAATCCAGAGAGTTACGTTCAGATTTCTTCTTTCAGATCCAGTCAGGAGTCATCATGAAGACCACTTGTATTTTCCTTCATGTTATTAACAACATGTCAGTCCTGTTTGTCAGTGTTGGTGTTATTGTTGTTTCCTGTGATTCAGTGTTGGACAGGAAGCCTGATTGACCTGGAGTCTACAGTAGTTTGTCTCTGTACGGGTCTTCATCTGGTACAAATAAAGTGTCAGTATCAGATTCTCTGTTCTCCTGAGTCCTCATCACTTCTCCTTCACATCTTTGACCTCAGGACATTTTCCATCCAGGTCAAGGAAAAGTTAGGAAGGAGATTTGTTTGAGTATTCAACCTCAGCCTCAGGTCTCAGGTCTCTTCCAGGTGAGTTCATTTTCAGAGAGTTAAATGTTTTTAACCGACCAATCAGCAACCAGCGATCACCCAGAGAATGACACCTGCTGGTCATGTGACTCACACACACACAGGTGAAGACACTGAGCAGAGAGAGTCTCCATGTTCACCTGACTGCCTTCACTCCGCCCACCAGAGGGCGCTGACAGTAAACTGAACGACTGACGATTATTGATCACTGCACAGACCAGACGTCACATCTCAGAGACCCATAACATTGTTTTCAATGTTTTATTGATCAGTGATTGATTGATTAACTAATGGTTCAGTTTAAAGTGTGAGCCTCGTTGTTGTTGAAAAGGTTTAAAAAGCCACAGTTAGCCTCGTGCTTATTGATTAGGAGGACTGAGGACTGAGGACTAAAGACTGAGGACTGAGGAGGACTGAGGACGGAGGAGGACTGAGAACTAAAGACTGAGGAGGACTGAGGACTAAAGACTGAGGACTGAGGAGGACTGAGGAGACCAGCAGCTCCTTGTAGATCAGCTGGTTCAGCATCAGGTTGTTGGTTCAGATTCTGTAAGAAACTTCTCTTGAGATAAGAAACTACTAAAGAAACGAATCACCTGCAGCAGGTGGACTCTGTCTCAGGTTCTCGGGTTCAGGTTCAGGTGAGAGGCTGCAGCAGAGGAAGTCTGACCCAGGTTCATCATGTGGTCCTCTCTGTGTCACATGACCTCAGTTTGTTGATCAGGTGTTTGCAGGTGTCGTCTGCAATTTGTCCACCAGATGGAGACAAACTCCAGGAAACAGTTTGACTCAGTCTGAACCAACATCATCTGAAGGTTTACTGTTAACGGATGTTAACAATAAAACAGACACATTCACCTGCTGAGAAACACTCAGATAAATTTACAGCAGCAACAAAACAACAAAATAAAACCTGTTGAGTTTAATCAACAGAAACAATAACGTTATAGTTTGAATCTGTTATTTATTTTTCATATAAAACAGTGAGGCCTGCTGATTTTGCTGTTTATTACACTATATATTTAATATTTCAACTTTATTGAACATGATGACGTTAATTAAACATTTTTTATTAAAATGTTTATTTTTATTAATTGTTTCTGTTTTATTTTTATTATTCGATCAGATTCATGTTTTAAAATGTTTGTATGAATCAACTGATCAGTCAAGTTCAGGACTGAAGCTGCAGCTCAGACTCAATAAATGTTTTCTATTCTACTCTATTGTTGTTTATTGTTTTCTACTGATTTCAGCTTTAATGAATTCATTCCTTCCTTCATCACAGTCCCATTTTAAAACATTTCTATTTTTATGTATGTAATGTAATTTACAAATTACCAACATGTTGTATAAAAACAAACATGTAATAATAATAAACAACTGATCAAAGAATGATCAATAAAACCAAAGTTTGAGGAAGAAGTAAAAGAAGAAAAAGGTAAAATGATTGATTATAAATCAGTAATATTAAACCAGGTCAGACAGATGAATTATTTCTCTTATTGTCAGCGAATGAAATTCAAAAATCAAATTATTTTGTCATCTTTATAAATATTACTCCATGTTGTTTGTTCTTGGTGTCTGAGCTGCTCTTCATGTTTTCATCTTTAATGTTTCAGCTTTTTTCTCATGTGGCTGTGATTTTACTCAGTTTTTATAGCTTTTATAACTCTTCTTCACTTTCACAATAAAAGTCCATGGGTTGACTTTGTCCTGATGAAGAGGATGGAGGAGATGTTCCAGACGATCAAAGGACGAGTCAGCAGATTAAAAACAGAGAATGCACCAGGTTTGGACATCTGGAGCCACCAGTCAAACCTGAATTCATTAACCTCCTCTGTTAATTAATTAAAGACGTGTCAGGTTCAATTAGCAGCAATTAAAGAGCCGGAATCATTTCAATCGAGCCTGATTGGCTCCTCCGCTGGAGTCTGAACCATCACAGGGAACAAACAGGGGAGGATGGTCCCTCTGTCTGCGGCCTGTTAGACCAGACTGAGGGCATCAGCAGCCTGTCAGAGCCAGGGAACTGAGGGAACACTGGGAACACTGGGAACACTGGGAACAGAGAACACTGGGAACACTGGGAACACTGGGAACACTGGGAACACTGGGAACACTGGGAACACTGGGAACACTAGGAACTGGGAGACACTGGAAACACTGAGAACACTGGGAACACTAGGAACAGGGAACACTGAAGCAACACTGGGAACACTGAGAACAGTAGGAACACTGGGAACAGAAAACAGTGGGAACACTGGGAACACTAGGAACTGGGGGAACACTGGGAACACTGAAAACAGTGGGAACACTGGGAACACTGAGAACAGTGGGAACTGAGGGAACACCAGGAACACTGGGAACACTGGGAACACTGGGAACACTGCTAACACTGGGAACACTGAAAACAGTGAGAACACTGGGAACACTGGTAAGTGGACCAAGTATGTACAGGGATGAGGGGAGAGGGAACAGGTGAGAGGATGAAATACACAGGTACAAGAAATAAAATCCTAACAGAATTTCAAGATAAAACAGATGCTGCAGAAGATGCTGATATTAAATCTGTCCCACAGCTTTATTTTCTAAGATCAGGTGTGAAAACCCCTCCTGGGGGACGTATAGGTGATCAGTCAGGTGTGATTAATCTGATGATGTGTTTTGTCCCTGATGAGGTTTTGTTTTGTCCTTGTCCCTGATTCTGTGGTTGCTGTTGTTCAGGTTCTGTCAGAGCTCTCTCTCTAATATGTATAATGTCCACCTGTCTGAGGACACCTGAGGACATCACATGATGATGATGAAGAAACAATACATTAATAATGGAATCAGATAACTAAACACAAAGAAACACAGACTCTCTGGATTTTTATTATTGTCAGAAATAAAATCACTGAATAATAAATACATAATTTATTTTCTTTAACACAGTTAGCATCAGAGTGGTCCTGGTCTCTGCTCTGAAACAACCTCAGAGAGAAGAAATAAAACTGAGCCTGATGATCTGATCTACAACTGACCTGAGACCAGATCAGACCTCAGACCAGATCAGAGCTGATCCTGATTCTGAATCAGGTTCATGAGACAAAGGAAACAGAAACATTTAAACTTTTATTTCTTCATGTAAAAACAAAGGGATGTAAAATCTCTCTCTCTCTTTGTTTCCTCTTGGTGTCGCTCTTCCCTCACTTGCCCGTCTCTCTGCTGGGATGGACGGAATTCCCTGAACTGGGACAACTGGAAATCCCTCAGCAACACACACACTCACACACACACACAGTTTTTCTGTTTGCCGCTGAAGGTCGAGCGCTTTGTTTCCTCTCATTTTATTTTCATTTTTCTGGTTCCTTGTCTGTTTTTTCTTCTTCTTGTCTCTGGGTCTCTCAGCACCTGCAGTAGAGTCAAACAATAGAGTCACACTAGAATAAAACTGGAGGAAAACACAAGATAAACACGGCAGATGAATCAAATACAGTCGAATACAACAAAACAGAAAAATGAAGGTAAAAAAATTCAAAAGCAAAAAAAAAAATAAAAAAAATAAAATAAAAGACAGTGGATTAAAGTAGAAGTTGAGGACTGAGATGAAGTAATCAATAATCAGAAAATACGCTTTTAAAAATTAACTGATTTCAACCAGATGTTTAAAAACAGCTGATTTAAGATTTAATGTGACAACAGGAAAATGTTGATTAAAAATTCAAATGAATTTGAGACAATTTAAATGAATTGATTGTTTTAAATTAAATGAGTCTCTTTCCTCTCAAATTTAATTTGTTCTGAACCTGAATTAATTCTGACTGATTTTAAACTAAATGATTCTGATTGATTTCAGATCAGTTTGATATTTAACTACCGACAATTGTGATGTGACGAGATACACCTGCAGACCGATGGTTTAACACCTGACACTCAGACTGAAGGTGACCGAGCTTCATGTCTCCGTAAAGATCATCCAGCTCTGACCGAGCTTCATCAAATGCTACATTCACCTGTCTGAACCTGGAGAGACGACTCAGATAAACCTGACAAGTTTTCTCTCTGTGGAAGGAAACAGGCCGAACAGAAAATAAACTGACCAACTAAAGTTTCTGATCCTCCCAGGTTTAGTTGATCAGATAATCTTCTAGATAAGACACCACTGTTCTGATGTTTGAAGCCTAAATCAATCTCCAGAAGTAAAAAGCTAATGTTGGAGCTATAAACCAACTACTACGGTCACATGATGTCAGCGTCTCACCACTAAGCTTCAACTGGTCATTCATTTTAGCTCTGGGCTCTTCACAAAAGCCTTTCTTCTTAGAAAGTTAGTAATAGTTTGAAAGAGTGAGTAGAAACCTGTGAACAAAAGGTGGGACTGGTGGTAGATGGGTTTTTCATGTTAACGTCCCCGACAACCTCTATGACCCTCATTTTTAGACACTTTCTCATCTCGCCTTTTTAAGACTGCGTAAAGCTTCAGAAACGCAAGAATTGGGATTACTGACCCATTTTATGTCAGAGATAAAACCTAGAAAATGTGTGAGCTTGTGTTAAAACCAGACCTATTTCAGACGAACAACAAACACATTTTCCAGAGTTTAGTCCTGCAGCTGTGTGAAGATTAGCACTCAGATGCAAAGAACATCAGCTGATCGTCGATTGATCAGTGATCTGAGTGTGGTATGAAATGATGTGAGGTTCAACACACACACACAGAATAAAACCACTGTATGTTTAAATGCTGCTAGCTTAAACTGACTGAATGTTTTAGAGTCAGCCAGTGTGTGTGATGTGTGTGTGTGTGTGTGTGTGTGCATGTGTTTCTGTCTGTGTGACAGCTGGTATCTGACTTTGCCGTGACATCTAGAGCCGCTGGTGTGCCATAGTGAATGCAGTTGGTAACACTATTTAAATGCAAATAATAATATTGTGTGTGTGTGTGTGTGTATGTGCGCGATGGTGGCTCGACACACACTCCTGAAACACTCACACACAATGAGGAAGCCTTACACACACTCTACGGTGGTGTATTCACTCGTCCATTCGACTCATCTGTAAATCAGGCGATAAACTGAGAAAATAAAAGCAGTTCAATCTGTTTCTAATCTTCATCCACATATAGTTCTTTTATTAAATTTAATCGATAGAACCGTTAAAGAAATGCCTCACTGATTTAATTTAAACTTGTCATGAAGTTTTGTTTTCTTCTACCATGGAAGAAAAGCGCAGTAGAAACATTTTATATTAAATCTTTTTATTTCAAACACATTTCTGTACTGGGTGAAAAATATCAGTTTGTTGTATTTTATTTTAAACGTCTGACTGAAAAAAAGAAAAGAGCATCAGAGTAAAAATTCAGACGTATAAATGTTTGGCGTTTAGCCTCAAGTCATTCACCTGGGAATCAGATAAAATTCAATCTCTTTTCTCTGTACTCATTCAGAAACTCATAGAAAACAGTAGATTTAACAGAGGAGAAAATGAAGAATAAAAGAATAAATCTCGTTCATGTTGTTAAAGTGTGAGTAAATGAGGATAATTCATCATCACGTCCAGAAGCGGCGTGGGAGGATTGATCACCTGCAACCCGATGGATCACAGCAACGAGTTTCTCTTCGTAAATGAGATCAAACCGATTTAAATAAAGACCAGAGGAAGCGGTTTGATTCAGTTTATTTGATTTACTGAGGTTTCAAACCTCTTCTCTTCTTCTGCTGCAGTTTATCATGTTTCACATCTTTCTCTGATTTATCCTCAAACTATTATGAGAGAGACAAACAAAATCAATAACAATAAAAACCGATCAATACTTTTTTCACATATTAAATCAGAAATAAAAAATAAAACCTCTGAAACACCAGGGTTACTGTTGGAGAAAAAACTAGAAAGAAACCAAGAGACAGTAAAACATAAAACAAAATAAAACAATAATAATAATAACAATAATAATAAAAGAATAAATAGAAGAATAAAACATCGAAACCTTATAAAAACGTTGGAAATGAAATAAAGCAGCAGTTTAAACAGAGGAGAAAAATGTGATGGAAGTCACTGTCCGTACACCCTACTGAATCGATTTTGATTTCAGATCAGTTTGATATTTAACTACCGACAATTGTGATGTGAGATACACCTGCAGACCGATGGTTTAACACCTGACACTCAGACTGAAGGTGACCGAGCTTCATCTCCGTAAGATCATCCAGCTCTGTTGAGCTTCATCAGTACTACATTCACCCTGTCTGAACCTGGAGGCGACTCAGATAAACCCTGACCAAGTTTCTCTCTGTGGAGAGGAAACAGGCCGAACAGAAAATAAACTGACAACTAAAGTTTCTGATCCTCCCAGGTTTAGTTGATCAGAATGCGTCTTCTGAATGAACACCACTGTTCTGATGTTTTGAAGCCTAAATCCAATCTCCAGAAGTAAAAGCTAATGTTAGGCTTCATAAACCAACACTACACCACAGTCACATAGTGTCAACGTCTCACCTAAGCTTCCAACTTCGGGTCATTTCATTTAGCTCTGAGCTCTTCTACAAAGCCTTTCTTCTTAGAAAGTTAGTAATAGTTTGAAAAGAGTGTGAGTAGAAACCTGTGAGGCTGTAAAGGTGGACTGGTGAGTAGATGGGTTTTTCATGTTAACGTCCCGACAACCTCTGTAGTCTCATTTTAGACACTCGTTAGCAACACTTTTTAAGACAAGTAAAGCTTCAAACATAAGGGTAGGTTACTGACCCATTTATGTCAGAATAAAACCACAAAATGTCTTGAAACTTGTGTTAAAACCACAGACCTTATTTCAGACATTTAACCAGAAACACATTTCCAGGATTTAGTCCTGCAGCTGTGTGAAGATTATACTCAGATGCCGAAACATCAGCTGATCGATCGATTGATCAGTGATCTGTAGTGTTGGTATGAAATGATGTGAGGTTCAACACACACACACACACAGAGCAAAACACACTGTGTGTTTAAATGCTGCTGTAGCTTAAACTGACTGAATGTTTTTTACAGAGTCAGCCGAGTGTGTGAGTGTGTGTGTGTGTGTGTGTGTGTGTGTGTGTTTCTGTGTGTGTGTGACAACTGGCCCATCTGACTTTGCCGTGACATCTGGGAAACCCGCTGGTGTGCCGCCGTGAATGCCGGTTGATGTTGCTATTTAAATGCACAAATGTGTGTGTGTGTGTGTGTGTGCGCGATGGTGGCTCGACACACACTCACAAAAGGAAACACTTCACACACAATAGAGGAGGGTGTAACACACACACACTCTGCAGTGGTGTGTTCACTCGTCCGTCGACTCATCTGTAAATCAGACGATAAACTGAGAAAATAAAAACTGATTCAATCTGTTTCTAATCTTCATCACATCACAGGTTTTATTTTATTAAATTTAATCGATAGAACAAATTAAAAAGGAAATACTCACTGATTTAATTTAAACTTGTCTGAAGAAGATTTTTGTTTTCAACTGTAAAAACCAGAGAAGAAGAAAGCACTGCAGTAGAAACATTTTATATTAAATCTTTTTATTTCAAACACATTTCTGTCTTTAAGGTGAGAAAATATCAGTTTGTTGTATTTTATTTTAAAGCATCTGACTGAAAAAAAGAAAGAGCATCAGAGTAAAAATTCAGACTAAATGTTTGAGCGTTTAGCCTCAGGTGAGACTCACCTGGGAATCAGATGGAAATTCAATCTTTTCTCTGCTCATTCAGAAGCTCATAGAGAAAACAGTAGATTTTAACCACAGAGGAGAAAATGAAGAATAAAAGAATAAATCTGCGTTCATGTTGTTAAAGTGTGAGAGTAAATGTGAGGATAATTCATCATCACGTCAGGGCGAGCGTGGGAGGATTGATCACCTGCAGCCGATGGATCACATGTAACCGAGTTTCTCTTCATGTAAATGAGATCAAACCGATTTAAATAAAGACCAGAGGAAACGGTTTGATTCAGTTTGACTGATTTACTGAGGGTTCAAACCTCTTCTCTTCTTCTGCTGCAGTTTATCATGTTTCACATCTTTTCTCTGATTTATCCTCAAACTATTATGAGAGACAAACAAAAATCAATAACAATAAAAACCGATCAATACTTTTTTCACATATTAAATCAGAAATAAAAAAAATAAAAACCTCTGAAACACCAGGGTTTACTGATGCCGGAGAAAAACTGAAAGAAACCAGAGATACAATAAAAACATAAAACAAAATAAAACAATAATAATAATAACAATAATAATAAAAGAATAAATAGAAGAATAAAAACATCAAAACATAAAAACGTTGGAAATGAAATAAAAGCAGCAGTTTAAACAGAGGAGGAGAAAAATGTGATCGGGGGGGGGGGGTCACTGTGTCCGTGACACACACACCCCCTGCACAGGTCAGGGATTTGTCCCAAAAGAACGAAGTCTCATTTGGAAACCAGATTGCCATCTCCTCCTCCTTCAACCACCCCCCCCACCACCTCATTTATTCGTCCATTTAAATTAAATGTTCAGTTTTTTATTGCGACAGAGAAACAGAAACAGAGTTTACTGTCTCTATGTTACTGTTGTTTTATTATCATCATTATCACTGTTATTGATCAGTTTGATTGATCTCCTCGGTCTCATCAGTTTCTGAAGCCCTGATTTTATTTTTTCCATTTTGAAAATATAAGAATACAAGTCTTGAGTATGTTCACTCACCAGACACTGCTCCTCCTCCTCCTCCTTCTTCACTTCTTCTCCATCACTTTTTATTCGTTCCTGTTTTTCTTCTGTTTTTTCTTCTTTTCTTCTTCTCCTTCTCTGTTTCTTTTCTTTTCCCCCTCGTTTCTTCTCAGGTTGAATTTGGTTGGAAAAAGAACATCCTTCATTTCTTCTCTCTCTTTTTCTTCTTAATTTTTCTTCCTTTTTCTTCACCTTGTCATCCAACTCCTCCTCCTCCTCCTCTCCTCCTTTCTCTCTTAGAATAGAATAGAATGCCCTTTATTGTCATTATACTAAAAGTACAACAAGATCTTCATCCTTTCCTCAGTTTAAATCGTCCTCCTCCTTTCTTCTCCTTCGTGTTCTCTCAGTTTTTATTCTGCTGAATCCTCCTCTCTTCTCTCTTTTTCTTCCTCCTCTCGTTGTTTTTCAGTCCGGACTTGGTCCTCCCCTCGGAGCCTCCGAGGCCTCGTCCCCAGAAGACCGGAGCGCTGTTAATCTGAAAAGCCCCTCTCACTTCCGGTCTGAGAGACGACGATTGACAGCAGGAACATGACCGGTCTGGCACAAGTCTGGCTCAGGTCTGACTCAGGCCTGGCTCTGCTTTATCTCTGGCTCAGGTCTGGCTCTGATTTGTCACTGGTCTGAGATCAGTGATAAATCAGACCCAGGTCCTGCCTTGGATCTGGACACAGACATAAACCACTTCCAAAAATTTTAATAAGATATCATTAGTCTGTTTCGTCCAATCACAGCAGGCGCTGAGTCCAGGGGGAGGGCTCAGTGGATCTGGACTCAAATAACCTCAAACGTCAAATTTCAGAATAACAAAGTTTTCACTGTGTTGAGTCCAGTCTACAGGACTCTGGACTCTGGTCTCTGTAATTTTCAGGATCATTTTAACGCCATTTTTCTGCTGCAGTGAATTTTTGCTTTGTTGGTTCTGATCCACCTGAACTTGGATCTGATCCTTCTGACTGTGGGACAGAGGAACAGGGACCTGCACCATGGTCCGGTATCTGTGTCTGGATCTGTAGAGACCAGGAGAGGATGCTGGTTCAGGACCTGAAGACCATAGTCCTCCTCCACAGTCTGTGGACAGGGGTGATGATCCCTCACTGGGTTCCCACCAGAAACCAGATCAGATCAGATCCTTCATCTGACTGAGGAGAGAGAGAGAGGACTGCACCGGGTGATCAAGAGCTCTCTCTCTCTGGTTGGTCGGTTCGAGCTCCCGCCTCCTCCCTCCTCCTACCTCTCTCTCCCTCTCCTTCTCTCTCTTTCTCGCTCTCCCGCTCTCTCACCTCTCCTCTCCTTATATGGTCGGGCCCCGCCCCCCGCTGTGATGTCGTCAGCGGCTCAGAGGAAGACCCGTGGGGTTTTTGGGTTTTGGCGTCCAGTCCTGTGGGGCCGCAGGGCTGAGAGTTTCTCCTCCGCTCCTCATCCCTCCATCCTCGGCCTGCCTCTCCTCCTCTCCTCCTCCTCCTCTTTGGGGAAAAGAAAAAAGACACTTTGCTTGTGCTCGATTCGCCGTCCGGACCCGGCTCTGTTCTCCCCTCGTTTTCTCGTCCTCTGAGGATTTTATTTCTCTTTTTTCCTCCTCCTCCTCCTTCCTTTCTTTCATCATGACAACCAACAACCAAAATTTTTAAAATATCCCTAAAAAAAGACTCTGAAGAAGAATTTTTTCTGTTCTGAGTGAAAAGTTGAATTAAATCTGAACACAAACTTCTGCAGAAGAATAAAACTCCTGCTTCACTTCTTTCTTCTTTTTCTTCTTCTTCCTTCATTCCTTCGTCCTCTTCCTGTTTCCTCTCTGTCCGCTGGTTTTGGACTCCGAGGTTTCGATGTTTGTGAAGAACTCATCGTCCGTCCTGCAGAGCTGAGCTTTTTTCTCTCTGCTGGACTTTTCTTCTTCTTCTTTTTCTCTTGTTGTTTTGTTTTCGTGGTTGTCCGGCAGCGGCGATCGGAGCGTTGGGGCCCTGGAGATGTTTGGGATCCAGGACAACCTGCCCCGTGGGGCCACGGCCAGCATGAAGGAGGAGCCGCTGGCAGTTCGCTCCTGGATGCACTCGGCCGGCGTGGTGGACGCCAACACGGCCGCTCAGAGGTAAACTTGTCGCCGCCCCAGAGGGATTCTGGGAGCTGTGGTCCCAACGGACAAACAGCCGTTTAGATCCGACAGAGAGGGATTTAAATCACTGAGTTCCTCATCTGGAACATTTAAAACATTTAATCTGAGACGACAAGAAACATCTGCAGCTCAAATTTATTTTCTGTTATTCATTTAAAAAAACAAACAGATTTTCTGGTAATTGGAGAAAATTTGTTGCAGATTTTCTGAAGCTGAAGGGAAAAAAGAGTTGAAACTGGAAGAAAAGTGATGTTTGTAAAAGATGAAACTGAAGTAAAGAATATATCAGTTTCTGAGGTTGAAGGTTTTTATTAGTAAATTTACAGTTTCTTAGAGTCAAAGAAAAAAAATTCCATTAGAACAAATAAATAAATTTCTACTGTGGATTAATTTCAGAACTCATATGATATTTGTAGGGTTTTTTTTTGTAGCTTCAAGCTTCAGTTATTAAAATAATGTCTCAGATTTTCTTCTGTTCTTGTTGATTTTTCTGAGACATTTGAAACATTTATCCGAATCATAATTCTCATGTTTTTCAGATTTCAGCTGAAGGTCAGAAATAATATGTCAAACAGAAGAAACTGATCTAAATTAAAACTGGTTTTATGTGAAGGTTCATTTAGTTTTCAGAGGTTTGAAACTGAACGCTGAGTGAAGGTCAGAGTCTGAAACACTGGTTTTATTTCTCTGATTAAAGTTGAGTCTGAGCTGCAGATCAAACCTGATCAATAATGATCATTAATGATCAATAACATCTGTTTAAATGTAATAATAATAACGATACTGACCATCACAGAACTAAATAAAATCTGTAACTTAAGTTGAATATTCACAGTAAACGTCGTTTATTAAACTGAGACATCATCTGAAACTGATTTTAACAGAAAATAAAAAACTGTTCAAATGTTCAAACATCAGTTTGTCAATACAGTTTCAGGAATAAATTTGTTCATCTGATGAAGATGAAACTTTATTTTAAACAAGTTAAACTGTTGTATGAAATAAAGAATCTGTAACAGAAATAGAAACAGTAAAGTTAGAGTTTACTGATAAATTTAAAAGAATAAATTTTACCTTATTAGTTTCATGTAAAAATGTTCATTTGCTTAAGCTTCATGTGAATCTGTTCATGTTGAGATGGGAATTAATTTAAATTCTTTTATAACAAATGTGATGATGTAAAATTTTAATTTAAAATAAAGAATGATTAGAGTCCAGAGACGATCAGAAATCTGTTGCTTCTCTTTTTCTCTGTCCGGATGAAACATGACGTTTAACATCTGTAACATTATTCACAGTACAACTCAGAGTTTATGATGTTAGTGTTAAAAAGCCTGAATAGATTTCTGTCATTTATCTCAATATTAAATGAAGATTATTTTAGATTTTTCTCATTATTCACTATAAATTTCCAGTTTGATTTGTGATAAATGTGAAACAGAAATGACAGGATGATCAGAAACATCTTTGTTCAGAGCTGCGTTCAGATTTATTATTAAAAATGTGAAGACTCTTTCTCCTCTTTCTCTGCAGAGATCTTTGAATAAACTGTTCTCAGATCAACTCAGACGATCAGTAATAATCAGCAGTGATCAGTAATGATCAGTTTGTTGTGTGTGTGTCGGCCTGAAGCTTCACTGTGAAAACACAAACAGGACAAAGTGTTTTAATGAGGTTTGTGTTTCCTGTCGAGGTCAAAGCTGCAGTTTGACTCCTGAACATGAATATTAATAAAAACCTGATGAGTTGTTTCCCCGCGGTGAAAAGTATCTGATGTGAACATTATTCATTCATCTGGAGGTTACAGCCTGAAGCTACGGCTCTCACTCCTCTAAATGTTTCATCCTCAGATTCATCACTTCACTCAAATATTTGCTGTAATTAACTTTAATTAACATCCAGATGTTTGACATGTTTGAGAGTTTAAACTGATCAATGACTGATCGATTTCAGATCAGTCTTTGATCAGATCTTTTTATTGTAATCATTATTATTATTATCATATATGAGTTGTGATTTGTCAACAACATGTTTGGTTGTAGATGTTGAAGCTGCATCCCTGAGGAGTGTTTGATTTAAACCTCAGGTCACATGAAGAGTTATATTAACTGTTATCCGTTTATTAATTTCCATCAAACTGTAAAATCTGTCATCAGCAGGAAAACTCACATCCTGTCCTGTTCAGAAAAATATATTTTACCAGTGACTTATAAACATATATGACGTATATATGTGTGTGTACATCAAGCACACAGATTAATATGTGTGTGCTGAAAATGAATGTGGATGTTCAGACTGAATGAAGCTGCTTACTGGTGTTATATTTCATGTTTAATCCAGAACGCGACGGCTGTTTCAGATGGGTTAAATTAATAAATTATAAATAAAAAACATGAATAAATATATATTTAAAGGTCATCTGTAGGAGTTACAGTCGGAGGAGTCATAGAGGAAAAACATAAAAACATTTAACTGTCCTCAGATAAAACTAACTAACTAACTAACCTTCATCACGTCAACTCTTGTTCATTTTTTAAAATTATTTTTTGTTCTAATTTTCAAATTTTTTTTGCATATTCATTTTAATTTTTATCTTCTTCATCATAATTTCTCAGCAGAGACTTTATATAAAATCACTGACACCCTCCGAGATTCACCCGTTCAGTCAGAACACCTCAAACATTTCACAGAACTGAACTTATTATTTTTCTGTCGTTTAGTCGTTTTCATGTGAGTCTGTTTCAACATCTCTTTTATGTCAAGTTTAATAAAATGTACTTATTTTATTTTTGTTAATTAGAATAAAATCAGTTTGATTTTTAGACATTTAGTTGCCAGGTTATTAAACTACAGATGTGAATTTTGTTTGGTTTGACCTCTCATACATCTGAACTGCTACCTGCCTGTCTCCCTGCCTGTCTCTTTCTGTCTGACCTGTCTGTCTCTTTGTCTCCTTCTCAGCGGGGTGGGGTTAGCTCGCGCTCACTTTGAGAAACAGCCTCCGTCTAATCTGAGGAAATCCAACTTCTTCCACTTCGTGTTGGCGCTGTACGACCGGCAGGGTCAGCCTGTGGAGATCGAACGCACCGCCTATGTCGACTTTGTGGAGAAAGAGAAGGTGAGGAGGAGGAGCCGGGACGACAACGAAACATACCCAGGACAGGTGTTAGGAAACAAACGCACTCCTGTAAAGAGAAGTTTGATTGGTTTGTGTTTGTGTGTGCAGGAGCCGACGGGAGAGAAAACCAACAACGGGATTCATTACAAACTGCAGCTGCTCTACAGTAACGGTAGGTACGCTCCATTTACTGCACAGCGCTGCCCAGACGGGGTTTACTGATGAACTGAGACACACTGATCACAGCTGATCAATATTCATTAAATGTGTGTGTGTATTCAGGAGTGAGGACGGAGCAGGACCTGTACGTCCGACTGATCGACTCAATGACCAAACAGGTAAGACTCTGAGTATTGATTATCTGACTATCAACAGATCAAGTGAAATTATTAATCAGTCAATAATCTAATCACATTAATGACCCTTTACTTGACAGACCAGACAGAGATTTCACAATAAGAGCGTGTTCTTCCTGCTGCAGTCCGAGCTGTCAGCTTCAGTTTCAGGTCGATGTCTCTCTGACACCAGAAACGTTTCCTGACAGTTTTTTGTTTTTCTGATCTGACAGACACTCTCCACCTCCTCCTCTTCCTTTCTCCTACACCTCTTCCTCCTCCTTCACTCACAGTCACATGTCGCTGATTTCTCTCTCATATAAATTCAGTCGTTTGTCAATGATCCACTGATTTAAAATAATAACTCCAACCAATAACACTTCACGTCACTGAGTCTGATTCTGTCAGAACAAAATCAACTACAGAATGACTTGAACACAACAGAGACGAGTTAATTAATTAATTAAACTCAGGTTAGCGCCCCCTGCAGGCTGCAGTGTTCGGTGCAGCCACAGTCAGAATAAACGTTGTCCTCGTTTCTGTCAGTTTTAATGTTGTCAGATCACATCTAAAGGAAAAACAGAGATCTGTTTCTGACGTGAAAATATTAAAACTCCATCGTAATGAATTAAAGTGAAAAATTTATTAAAGACAGAAATGAAGTCATGTGTCATGGAACCAGTTCCTGTTCTCTAACAGTAATAATAATGATGAGCTGAGCAGCTGTAGATTCGTCTGTTTGTACGATGAGAGCAGTCAGACTGTATCAGTGTGTAAATCTGTTGTTACAAACACATCTGACTGATTCCTGCTGCTGTTCAACACTTAACACAACACTACTCTCTCTCTGCAACAGCACAGATAATAAATCAGATGCTGCCGAGTGTCTCATCACAGCGAAGCTCGAACCATCTGTTAAACGCACACAGATCAGGTTGTTTCTGACTGTCAGCTGTGAAATCAGCTTCATGGACGTGAACGTGTTCAGTTAACGTTCAGACACCGAGGTAAAAAATAAACAATTCAAACAACTCACTGCATTTCATTTGTAGGTTCAGATTCCTTCAGTGTTCATTGTTCAGGAGCTGAATCCTCCTCAGAGGTCTCCTCCTCTCCAAACAAACAGACCAGCTGATTAAAATCAGTAAAAACAGTTTGATGTTAAAAGTCGATGTTTCTCTGTGAGGATCTTGGGTGGACACAGGTTGTGGAGAGCAGCTGTTTGTTCAGCTTGTTTCTCTGATTACTGAAGATCCAGACGTCTGATGACTAAAATCCTTCATCTGTGGTTATAATAAGAACGTTATGAAAAGTGACAGTGACCTGAAACAGTGAGAAAGTAGTTGATTGAACATGTTTTAATGTCTGACTATCTGGCCAACAGCTGGTGCTGACAGAAAACCTTGTATATCCCACAGATGTGTCCAATAACATGTCCAATTACATGTGATTAGCCAGAGTTAAGAGTAGAAATTATGAAGATGTGTTAGCACGGAGAGGAGTCACTTCATCAGTCGACAAACCAGATAAAATGATTTTATTCCAACGTAAATTAGGCCCAGAATGCTTCCTCATCTCCAGAGGATGAACCATTTCATTTCCAGGATCTTTCCTCTGGCACCTCCTTCAGGTCGATGATCAGGATGTTCTAATGCAGACTGTGTCCTGTAGGGGGCGCAGACAGGACTCTGACAGAAACAGCCCCGTCAGCTCTCTCTCTCAGTCTGTTCTCTCTGTTGTTCAGTGACACTAATGGAAACCAGCAACAGTTGAAGCATTTAAATCTAACGAGTCATTCAATTAGTGAGGTTTTAACGAGCGTGCCCGTCAGGCGTCGTTTGCATCGTGTGATCCATTCTTTGTGGAAAAGGCTTTTCATGCATTTGGTTCCAGCTGTTTGAATGAATGTCTGCAGGCTGCAGCTGTAATGAAACATTCAGAGGATCAAATGTTTGCCCTGCTCACTTCACACACTCACTCTGTCAGGCTAATGGCTAATAATGACTCATAATGGAGACAAATGAAACCAGCTTTAATTGAGCTGTTTCTGCTGCGAGAGTGAAGGAGGAGACGAGTCCTCGCCTGCAGGTTTTATGCCTGACCTGCAGAGGTCAGAGGAAACTCAGGTAACTGCTGAACAGGTGAGTTCAAACACCAGAATGACGCTCATACTCCTGTTTGTGTTTCAGGCGATCATCTATGAAGGTCAGGACAAGAACCCTGAGATGTGCCGAGTCCTGCTCACACATGAGATCATGTGCAGGTAAGACACCTGAACTAAAGGCTCGTCACAGGTCATTTAGACCAGACCTAAAGAGGACCTGAGGAAAACCTGCCTGAACAACACTAGACTAGTCACACCTGGTCCTTACAGACCTGAGGACAGTCACACCTGGTCCTAACAGACCTGAGGACAGTCACACCTGGTCCTTACAGACCTGTAGGTAGTCACACCTGGTCCTAGACTTAGGGGGACCAGGTGATGATGATGACACATCATGTGATCAGAGCTGATAGAGTCACCTTCAGACCTGAGACCTGCTGAAGTAGACCAGGATCTGATCAGTCTGGATCCTCCTGTTGTCCGACACAGAGTCAAACGTCTCTGAACTTTAAATGTGTTTTTCTGACTAAAGAGAAAATAAATAAAGAAGCAGTGACAGTTTGACTTTTTATTATTCTGCTTCTGTCTGTGTGTCAGTCGCTGCTGTGATAAGAAGAGCTGTGGAAACAGGAACGAGACGCCATCAGACCCCGTCATCATCGACAGGTAACACACACCTACACACACACACACACACACACTCAGGCAGCAGAAATATGTTGCTATTAAAATAATGTGTGTGAGAGAGAGCGTGAAATACATTCAGCAGAGATCAACACACACTGCATGATAATACAGTGTGTGTGTGTGTGTGTGATGGACATGCAGTCAGTGTGTTACTATAATTCAGACCTGATGTATAAATCTGTGTGTTTATAATTCAGATCAACGCATGTCAGAGTGTGTCTGTGCTGACACTTGCCTCTTATTTAAACAAAGACAACACATTGTTGCTGTTGGATCCAGGTGTGTTATGCAGAGGTTTCAGGTGTGAACAGTCTCAGAAAACAGGAAACACAGAATACATTTAGAGACAGAAGCTTCCACTGTCCGTCCTCTCTGACACACCACAGGGCTGCACGATTAATCGTATTAAAATCGCAATAGCTCCGTACTATATCATTTCTAATGACAACGATTCCCTACTGTGATCGTAAAGTTTAGCAACTTCATTTCACCATTTTCTCTTTTTTCCCTCTCGGCTCAACCAGATGTTATGCAACTTTACATTACAGCAGCAGCAATGATTTTCCTGTGGTGGAAACACTAAACTAAACATAAAGTTGGCTTAGTTATCTCTCCTGCCAGGCTGCTGACACTGTCAGTCGGTTTTAACTCATCATAACACCGGGAGTTTCCTTTTTAGCTGCGTCCGTTCAGCAGGTAGAGCTCACCTGGAGCAGACAGTAACGGAGCGACTCACACCACCTTCATCACTCCTGTCCATCAGGTATTCATCTTAACCAAAGCATTGACTAGTCGAGGGTGCAGCCATAGAACCCGACAAACTCCCATAGACACAACGAAATGACGTGGTCACCTACCACTTAACCAGAGATATGGTCTGTTCTATATCACTGTTATATTTTCTGTTGTTTCCTTGTATATTTGATAAATAAGATAAACATATTGAAAAAAATCACAAGAGAATCGTGATTTCAATCCTAAGCAAAAAAAAAAATTGTGATTCTAATTTTTTTCCAGAATGATGTAGCTCTAACAGACAGACAGTAAAATTACACAGACTGTTTAAATCTCAGTGATGTCAGGAAACATTTAGCTGATGGCTGTAGCACATCATGCTAAACAGAAAAATTACAACTCTTTGTTTGTCTGTGAGTTTATCATGATTTAGATGTCTGATGTTCTGTGTAGATTTCTGAATTATTTTGGTCGACGCACAGGCTTAAATGAACTGTATTTTTTATACGAAGAGGAAGAACAGTCTCGTGTTAATAATGAGGACAGACTGTGCTGAGGTTGATGAACGTTATTCCAGACGTGGTTCAGATGTTTCTGGATGTAAAACAGACCAACAACATCATTCCTGGAGATACTGGGCTGATCTGGTCCGACTGAGGCTGCACCTCCCCCCTCCTCCTCCTCCTCTTGTCTTTTATTTTTTCTCCCTCCTCCCTGCTGCTCCTCCCCTCCTCCCCCTCTCTTCTTTCCCATGAGGAATCATACGCTCTCCTCTCCTCTTTTCACCTCCCCCTCCTCCTCTCTTCACCCCTCCTCCTCCCCTTTCGTCCTCCCCCTGAGTATTAATCTCATTCCTCCCTCCCCCCCTTCCTTCTCTTTTTCTCTCTCTCTTCTCTGAGGCTGTGAGAGGAGGAGGGAGGAGGGGGGAGTAAGAGGAGGGAATATGGATGGAGTGATGGAGGTGTGGAGGTATAAGTGGATGGATGTGACTGCAGCAGCCTTTTGAAAAGAGAAGTGGTGATATTAGAGCCCCCCGCCACCCCACCCTGCCTGCTGAAATGCATGATGGGAAGGTCTCCTGTGTTTTCGGCGGCGTCCAGTGAACAGGAAACATGTCAGGGTCAGACTCTGCTGCTGAGAGCACAAACACTCAGACCACTTTTATTTAAAATCGCACAACCAGTGTTTTCACATTTAGAGCTGCTCAGAGAAATATTAAACATTCACATTAAATCTGATTATAACACATTCATCCTTTTCTATCCACACTACACATTTCTGGTCACTGAAATTTTATTCTTGACCTTGGAAACAACAGTTAAATTACATTTTAAAAGAAGGTGTTTTTTCTGATGCCATGAACTCACACGTCAAGACATTTTTTCAAACTGTTTGTCATGTTTACAGAACATGAATGTTATCTGATGAAAAAGCATCATAATTATCTTTTGGAAGGATGACTATTTTGTCTGAGCTTTCTCTCCGTGAATAAAGACATCAACCAATCACAGACCCTCAGAGGCTGATCTGGGTCAGAGGATCGTGATAGTTGGCCCTCAGCCTCCTCAGATGTGGAAACTGTCCCACCAACATCCTGACATGTATCCTGCACCATCTGTGATATATTCACAGGAGAATATTTCACATTTTCGTGTTGGTAAATTTGTTAAATCGTCACTGTCTCTCTTGAATGTCAGTCTCTAACCTCCACCACTACACGAAATGTAGTCTATTGATTTTGTGTACATGGACACGAATGTTTCGTGATAGTCAGCACAACTTTCAGTTCATGAGAGAGTCACAATATTTAATGTCTTGATTCATTCAGGGTGTGAACCTGGACTCTGATGTCCCAGTCCTGATCTTTGTACGTCCTCCATCCACCTCAATCTGACTCCTTACAACTCTGCTTCCATTAAAGCAGGATTTCATTTAAAAAAGTTTCCAGTTGAAATACATGAGTTTTAAAGTCAACTTCACTGTCACAAAAAAATCAAATCAAATCAATAAATGAGGTTAATAAATGAGGCGCAGAGTCTCCGATCATTTAGTTTGGATTTGTTGTTTTAAACAGAACCAGAACCCCGAGTTCTAACATGAATGTAAGGAGATGAAGCCTCTGATTTGTTTATTAAGAACATTATTCTGATGTAGATATATTCAAATTAAATGTCCCCATGTGATGTGAATAAGTAAAACCATGACTGATGTCTCTTTGATATCGAAAATGTTTTCTGTTGTTAAAATAAACAGCTGCATCGTCTGAATATGTGATGACTGTGACTGAAGCTTCAGTTGTTGTTGTTGGCTGCGTCTGCTTAAAGGCATTTATAATTCTTATTATTTCACGCTATATTTTAGAACTCTTCATCCTCATCCTTACTCTAACGCAAAGGGTGTAAGATGACACGAGAAAAGCTTAAAATGTGTAGAAATTACAATGTGGAAAGCCTTGATAGTGGTATCAGTATTTGAGATCACATTGTACAGTAAATTCTCCCAGACATCACCAGCTGGGTTAATCAGTCTTGGCTGTTTGGCTGTTGTCGTTCCCCCACAGACAGTCGTTACAGTCAGATCCTGACAGAACAGTAAACCAGTTTGTTGCGTCATTGGTTCATTTGATTTGGAAACGTTTAGAGTTTGTGGTGAATGACTTAGAAAAGTAAATTCTTATTTATTGGGTTTCTCTTGTCTCTTATTTCAGACTCTGAAATGAAAATCCATCAGATTTTCTCCCCTGAACACAAACTGTCCTCGTCTCTCTGTCTGGTTTCAGAGAAGGGAAATGGTTTCAGACTGGTGCATCATGTCAACCCTGGTCCTGGTTCTGTGGTCCAGCTCAGTCTTTACTGTTCTGTTTAACACAGACAGAAACAGTTTCAGGTTTCAAACAGAAACAGAGTAAAGAGAGAGAAATGCAATTGTGGTTTGCTGCTGCCAAACTGGCGGCCTCCTGAGGGGCCTCATCCCACAGGTTGAACCTCCCTGGTCTCAGGTTTCAGGTTCTTTGTTCTGAAGCCTTTGAGGGTCAGCGATGATAGGACAATCTCCCGTCTGAACACCGACTGTGAGAGTGTTTTAATGGCTGATCCTTCGTCAGTTTAACGTCTTTAAACTCGTCCTCAGAAACTCGTCTCAGCTGAGATTTGATTCGTTGTCTGTCGGCCTGTTTGTAGCTGATGATGATGATGGTGATGGGACCGGCTCTCATCTTTTCACGCTCTCGCCCTGAATACCTGATGTGAGAATTTTGTGTGTGTGGGGGGGGGGTACAATCTCCTGTCTGCGAGGGTCTCTGGTGTCTGCAGCGTGGGATTATGGGAGGACGACGTGCTGTCAATCATGTTCGGGCGTAGGTGTGATTCCCCTCTCATGCTGCAGGTTGGTTTTGGATGGAATCTCATTACTGGCCGTGTTTCAGGGTGACTGACAGCAGAATAATGTTTGGGGCCCCCAGAGGCCCCCGGTCGGCTAAATGTTAAATGTATGAATGCATGGGAGTCAATGGAGAGATGAAGTGTAGCTGAATATTTTTTTTCTTCCTGGGAAACAGTCACGGAGTGAAGAATGTGACCCTGAACACAGCATCTGCTGCTGAAACACAACCGACGCTTTAGAGGAAGCTGGAACACAAACGCAACATTTAATTTAAATAAAGCACATCACTGACTTTACATGAGACTGTGGAGAATCAACCTCAATTATCAGATCAATATAATTATCAGATGTCTTTATCACCTGTGTATGTGCAGGTGTTTTGAATTTAGAATCCAAAATGGAAAATCTACATGAACCAAATCTTCATAAATTAATTTTCAGTTTAATCCGAGGTGGATCACCAGAGGAGAACTAGACCTGATCTACAATCAGGCTGCAGTGAAAGAACTGAAATACAACAACAACAACCACAACATGTTTATTATATTTATGTCTGAAGAACAAATGTGAAGTCAGAGATGACTAAATAGAAATAATGTAAAGAAGGTTTCTGCAGAGACCGGTCTGACTCAGGTCCTGGATCAGGTCTCAGATTCTCAGAATAAACCTGAACAGAGCAGAGTTGTGTGTGTGTGTGTGTGTGTGTGTGTGTGTGTGTGTGTGTGTGTGTGTGTGTGTGTGTGTTGCTGACAGTCAGGTGTTAGAGGTGATGTATTGATCGTCTTGTTCATCATTAGACATCAGACACTCTGATGGAGGAGACACACTCTGACTTTACAACCAAATCTCTCCTCCTCCTCTTTAACACCACACACTGATCCTCCTCTGTGCCCTCATACCTCCTCTACTCCTCCTCTGAACCTCCTCGTCTTCACCTCCCTCACACACCTCGTCCTACTCCTCCTCTGAACCTCCCTGCCTCACCTCCCTCACACACCTCCCCTACTCCTCCTCTGAACCCTCGTTCACCTCCTCAGCTCACACCTCCTCCTCTACTCCTCCTCTGAACCTCCTCGTCTTCACCTCCCTCTCTACACCTCCTCCCCTACTCCTCCTCTGCAACCTCCTGCCTTCTCACCTCCTCACTACACCTCCTCCTCTACTCCTCCTCTTGAACCTCCTCGTCACCTCCTCACCACACCTCCTCCTACCTCCTCTGAACCTCCTCGTCTTCACCTCCCTCACTACACCTCCTCCTCTACTCCTCCTCTGAACCTCCTCGTCTTCACCTCCCTCACTAGACACCTCCTACTCCTCCTCTGAACCTCCTCGTCTTCACCTCCCTCACTACACCTCCTCCTCTACTCCTCCTCTGAACCTCCTCGTCTTCACCTCCCCACCACACCTCCTCCTACTCCTCCTCTGAACCTCCTCGTTCACCTCCCTCACTACACCTCCTCGTCTACTCCTCTCCTGAACCTCTCGCTCTCACCTCCTCTCTACACCTCCCTGCCTACCCTCCCTCTGAACCTCCTCCTTTCACCTCCTCACTACACCTCCTCCTCTACTCCTCCTCTGAACCTCCCCTGCCTTCACCTCCCTCACTACCACCTCCCACTCCTCCCTCTGAACCTCCTCGCCTTCTCACCTCCCTCACTCCACCCCTCCTCCTTACTCCTCCTCTGAACCTCCTCGTCTTCACCTCCCTCACTACACCTCCTCCTCTACTCCTCCTCTAAACCTCCTCGTCTTCACCTCTTTAGTTCCTCCTTTTCACCTCCTGCTATTTTCATCATCCTCTCTCCTTCTCTTTCTCATCACCCTCTCCTCTACTCCTCTGCTACACCTCCTTTTTCACCCCTCCTCGTTTTTCCTCCAAATATTAGAAGGAGGAGCATGAGGAGATGAATAATGGTGAGGGAAGGGATGGAAACATGAAGTGACTCTCCTCCTTTCTAATTGGTATTTAACATGTGCTTCCTGCTCTGTGTGTGTGTGTGGTGGAGGTATTGATCGTCAGTAAGCGTTGCCGGTAGCGACGCATCACTATTGATTAACAATTTAAAAAAGAAAGGTGTTTTTTACGCTGCTGCTTCACACACACACACTGATTGTGTTTCAGGAAACGACTTCACATTACATCAGATGGACTAATTAACACACACACACACACGCACACACACTCAGTTTGATTGGCAGCTGTGTGTTTGTAGTGTTTTGTTGTTTGTTGTTTGAGTTAACGAGCTCTTAACAAGGTGTATGTTAACGAGCTGTTCACCTCAAAGAGAAACACTGAGCGGTCGTCACGGCAACAGCATCGTCTGTCTGTGTTTAACTTCCTCTGATGATGTCATTGACTTTACCTTCAGTTGCTTGTTACTCTTGAGGAACGAGACAACAAATTGCTGAGAGGAAAAGGTTGTCCGCGTGAGTTGGTCAACATGTTGCCTCTCTGCATTGGTTGCTGGTTGCTCCTCCTGAGCAGAGGTTGCCAGAGGAGTTGCTGATGTTGCTGGTTGCCTGAGTTAATATCTGTGCAGCTTCTCTCGTCTGCAGCAAATTAAACTCTTGACAGTTTTTAAATTTTCTTCCTCATCCTGGTTCTGTCCGTCAGCTGAGTCTTAACGAGAAAAGACTTAATGAGAATCTGTCTTAACGAGGAAGGGGACGACTTAACGAGAATCAGCTTTAATAAGAACTCAGGCCTCGGCTCAGCTGTCATCTGATTGGTCCTCACACACTGGAGCAGTGTGTGATTGGTCAGAGCTTCAGGCTGAGACCTCACAGCAGCTCAGCAGGACAGGAAGCAGCTAATTAGATATGCTAATGAGGTCAATTAAATACGCAAATAAATCTGACATGAAGAAGATCCTGAAAACAAAGACACTCTTTGATCAGGTGAAATCGTTTCCTGTCTGTCAGGTAACTTACAGGTGATTGGCTCAACAGAATCAGCCTAATGAGCTCATAATGTGCTCATAACAAGGTCACATAGAGCTGTGGTTCACCTGGAGAAACAGGGATGACATAAACTTTAAGAATTTATCAAATAAAACAGCTGCTCTTCGGTGAAACTCTTACTAATTTCCTGGATAAAACTCAGTGCTAACTGCAGAGAAAACAGATTTAAATGAAAACAGAGAAGAAGAAAACATTTGGAGACATGAGCTCTGCTTTTTGTCAGGGACTATTTTCAGCAGCAGATTAATCCACAATATGTTTTTGACTCTATCACAGCTCCTGTAGGAGTGTTTTTATTCAGGAAGAGGAGATGGTGCTCTGACTCTTAATAACCTCCTCCTCCTCCTTCTCACTGTGATGAAGAACAGAAGAGGAGGAGGATAAATTGTACTGCTTTCATTTGCTGCAAAGAGAGAGATGATGGACTCCTCATTATCTAATTTAATTATCTCCTCCTCCTCCTCTACATCAGAGTCTGGAAACCCAGGACAAGAGTATCCAGGCCTGGAAAAACCTGAGTGTGTGTGAGTGTGTGTGTGAGCAGCAGTGATTGACAGCCGACATTAAGTTGTTTAGCAGTAAAATGTCAAAGTCTGAATATTCCTGTCGCTGTGTTTGACCCTGTCTGTCTGCCATAGGAGGAGGAGGAGGAGGAGGAGCAGATTAAATCAGAATATCTGGATCTTTCTGTTCAGTTTGAATCAGACTGTCTGAGCTGCTTCAGGATGTTAGAGAGTGAACTTTGACCTTTGACTTGATAAACTGGACTGAACCAGGGTCAGATTGATTCAGTTTAAGTCTTATTGTGTGTTTGTTATTGGGAGTCAGATTTTACTTTCTGAGGACTGAGACTCAGGTCCTCAGGTGCTGCAGGACTGAACCTGGATCAGAAAATCCTGTTTCCTTCTCTGAGTCTCTCCTGTTTTCCAGATGCTTCAGAGTCCAAACACTGTTCAGAGTCATTCTGCTGCTTTCACTGTGACGAGGAAGAGAAGAGGAAACTGCTTATATTGGATAAACCTAATGAAGAAAAAACTAAGTTTGACATTAGTGTTAATAATAGCCAACTTAGCTAACATTAAAGGGCATCAGATGAAACCTCTGGGTTTTACAGGGTGTTTTGCTGCCATGCTTCCATTTCCATCAGAAGTAACTGAACTGAACTGAACTGGGAGTGATGTCTCCTCCATGTTGGGTGACCCTAACCCTCACCCTAACCCCGTATTCACAGACTAGCTGTTGTTAGCAACAGTTGATAACAATGCCTACAACAGCATAGCAACATGTCCACAGATAAAACCTGAACAAGTTCTATGGGTCTGACTGACTTCATGTGAACCATTAAGACTGAGCTGTTGAAATAGGAACATTAGCAGAGTGATCACTGCTGTTGATGTGGAGAGCAGCCATCTTGGACCCTGATGTCGGGTTGGTGGGGTTGTTCGACTTCAGGAGGCGCCAGGTTCAAGTTTGAGTGAGAACTCAGAAATTCAGACTTCAGAGAAGAACTGAAACACCACCTGCTGGTGTCAACCTTGTTTTTCATTGGTTTAAAACCTGTAACTTATCATCTGCAGCAGTTTCCTCTCCTCTTCCTCGTCACAGTGAAGCAGTAGAATGACTCTGAATAGTTTTTGGACTCAGATCTGTTCAAACAACACGGACTCATCTGGAGAACAGGAGAGACTCAGGACCAGGAAGTGACATGCTCAGAGTGAAGAACAGCAGCCTGTTGTTCAGCAGTGAGTCTAAACTCTCAGATGATGATGAAGCAGCAGAGGAAATGATGCCTCAGCTGGTTGGCAACATCACAGTGACACCTGCCAACCAATCAGAGGCCAGAGATTTCATGGTAACAGTCTGAGTGATGTGGAGGTTTTAAATCTGAAACTGAGTTTAGATCAGATCTGAAACCAGCTGTGACACATCTGGACTGACTTTATCTCTCCTTGACCTGATGTGTGTGTGGGGGTGTGTGTGTATGTGTGTATGTGTCAGGTGGCATCACAGGCTGAAGAACAGAGCACCAGCTGTTACAGTTACCACACACACACACAACTTTTCATAAGTATGCAAAATCACACATTTTGTCTGCGGCTATAAAAAGGCAATCTGTGTGTGTGTGTGAGAGAGAGAGATAATAGCTGTTAATTAGCTCCATGCTCAAACCAGCCGCGGACGCTAATTAGCAGAAAACCTGTCCAGCATTTGGTGTTAATTAGAGTGACAGGCCCAAACACATCTGACCACACACACACATACACACACACACACACACAGCTGTCAGACATGAAGGATGGATCAGACTCAACAAAGACGATATAAACTGTAACTCGACTCCGTGTACGACGATAAAAACAGACGTTAATATGTTTATGTTGTTGGTGGTTGTTGGTCTCGTTCTGAAGGTTCACTGCTGTTTGGATTCTTGTGGTGCGTTCAAATCCCACCAACCCTGACATAAGAACTCAAGATGGCTGCTGAGGTTTAAACTGAGACCTGAGGCTGAGGTCCTCTTAGTCAGCCTCTCTCTTCTTCCCCACCTCGATAGAAAACATCATGAGGTGAATGAGGACTGATGAGGAAAAATGAGAGAATCTGATTGCACTGACACCAGCTAGTCAATAAGGTTTTCTGTCCAACACTAATAACATGAAAATATACAAGTAGAGAAAACTGAGCCGTAATATTTTATTTTTTATTATATTTAGACAAAAATATAGAATTTCCTGTTTTGACCTTTGACCTTTTTATACGCTGACAAGGAGAAAATTATTTTTAGAAAGGGAAGGATTCTATCAGTTTCTGATCGAGTCTCAAACAGAAAACAGGGAGCTCTGTTGTTTCCTACATGTCGCTTTAAACACTGCTGCTGCTGCAAGGAATCATAGGACATCATTCTGTCCTTTGGTAAAGGAAGCTCCAGTGTCTCCTCTGCTGAAGGAGATAAGAGAAGAAGCAGTGAAGGAGACCTGGACCTGATCAGGTCTGACACTCAGAGACTTTAGGTCATTCACCTCAGTCTGAACCTTCAGAAGTGAAAAAGACGATTCAACCACAGACCTGGAAAAACCTGAGAACTAAGATGGTTCTGTCAGTCCTCAGTGTGTCTGTGTTTGTGAGGACGTCTGTTATCAGTGAACGGCTGTTTGTTTCTAATCACGTGATCTAAAACTCAACAACAACACAAACATCAAACACGCTGAGAACATGATCAGAACATGAAGTGAGAGGAACAAACATACTTCAACACAACACTGGCACAACACACTAAGAACACACAGAGAACACGCTAAGAACACACAGAGAACACGCTAAGAACATGCTAAGAGCACAGAGAGCAGCATGTGGAGGACTCACTGCTCTGACAGCTTCTCTGGTCTCCAATTACAGCAGAGGTCAGAGGTTGGGACGAACGGATTCATCACGCTAATCGTGTGTGCGTGTGTGTTGTATGAATTAAACGTGAACACGCAGCAGCATAGACTCAGTCTCTGTGTTAAACATATTTATTGATGTGGAGGTGGTGTTTGTGACTGACTCCTCCTCCTCCTTTGATTAGTTTCTCCTCCTCCATCAGCTCTTTAATCAATCAACTCCCTGCAGTTAGTTGACATTTGTCACTAATTATCTCTGACGGCTCTGATCAGTGTTCAGATGAGTTTGTTAACATTCGGCTCATTTACATTTTAAATACAAACAGAAAATTTCTTCCTGTTTCAGGTTTTTATTTCATCAGAGTCATGGGAGGACAGGTGTGTGTGTGTGTGTGTGTTGCTGTCACTATGAGGACCAGTCAGTTTTAAACCGAGGACACTTCTGTCTATGTCAGAGGGTTCAGACCTGGTTTAAGGGGCAGGCCAGAGGAGGAGACGTCAGGAGCTCACCATCCTGAATAACAGCTGATGTACTTTGAATGAAATGATCAAGATAAAGACAAAGGAGGAGCTGAGAGGAGGCTGTAGAGTCAGGGAGGAGGTCTGCTCCAGGACTGACTGCTGCTCTGCTCTTATATACACCTGGCCCAGGTGTGTCTAATGACTCTGATTAGCCTCCTAATCTGTGGAGACAGGAAGCAGAGTGAAGGAGGGAGAAGAGACGACACAGGACCAACTCTGCTGCTTTAACGTGAAGATGAACCTGAACGCACCGTGAGGAGGGAGAGAGGGGGGATACGGAGAGAGAGCAGTGTAAATGACTCGGATCAGATTAACAGGCAGAGCTGCCAACATCACCTAAATCACACACACACACACACACACTGTGGCATTACATTAGCTCCTCACACTGCCACTGCATTTTCTGCACCTCATAGAGCAGATTAACTCCAACACAGTGTATGTCACAGTGTGTTCAGACTGAGTGTGTGTGTGTGTACAGTGTCGGTGTGTGTGCAACTTCTTTTCTTCCCGGAGATAAATTTGCGGTGCGTCCTAATTTCCTGCTCGTAAATATGAGCAGTAATAGAGTGTGTGTGTGTGTGTGTGTGTGTGTCAGTGTGTGTGCGTCAGTGTGTGTGTCGGGTCTTCCCTGCTTATCACATAACAAATTGAAAGCTTAATCTGTCCTATGAGTAGATTTATGACCTCGATCGCTCGCTCTCGTTCAGAGGAGGAGGAGGAGGAGGAGGAGGAGGAGGAGGAGAGAATAGATGGAGGGCGGAGAGGAAAGGAGACGAGAGCAGAGAAGGTGGAGAGAAACTAGGAGATGAGGAGGAGGAGGCGAAGAGGAGGAGTGTAGATAAACTGAGCCTGTGTGTATGAAGATAAGGTGATGATCAGCTGAGCGTGCTGATGCTGGGTGTGTGTGAGCAGGTGATTAGAGGTCAGAGGTCACGCTGACAGACTCAGGTTATCTTCAGACAAACATCAGAGACGAGCTGTCTGCTGCTTTAAAGATGGCCAACGCGTCTCCTCCTCCTCCTCCTGTACAAACAGAGACAAAAGCCCGCCGCCGCCACCTCCGCCATCTTTGTTCTGCAGTGATCAGGGGGTGGAGCCACAGTGTCAAAGCCCCGCCCGCACACCTGCCGACCAATCACAAGTTATATCTGGTTCAAAAGGAGGTGGGGTTCACCTGGACAGGCTCTTCACAGCTTTGTAATCTCAGTCTGATGATTGGAGGCTCCTGTATTGATCGTTGATCACTGATCAGCAGTGTTGGTATCAGAGTCGCTCTCACTTGATGTTCTTGTGGAAAAGGCTTATTTGTTTACAGAGCATCTGTTCAGACTGTGTGTGGTGTGTGTGTGTGTGTGTGTGTGTGTGTGTGTGTGTGTGTGTGTCGGTGTCAGCACTTTGTCCTTCTGTAGGCTCATTAGAGAGGAGCAGCAAGGAATGCTGGGTAATCAATACTGCAGACCCTCAGAGACCAAAAAACATCGCCTGAGAGGAAGTTCTGTCTTTTTTGTCCTTCTGTGTCTGTGGGTGTTTACAACCCGTTACCATGGAAACCACTGGGATGCTATGGTACTGTAGATGCTGTATGCCCCCACCCCCACCCCAAATACACCATCTGACCATAAACAACAACAAAAAATAAACAATAAACAAAACAGGAGAACACAGTGAGGTGGATTTTGTGTTGAGGTTTGATGCAGCTGCAGTTTCTGTTCTTTGTCTTCTCTCCTTCGTCCCCCCTTCTCTCTTGGGAGAGGACTGGGGAAGGGGGGGGGTATTCAGGGTTAGAGCTGACAGGATGGCAGAGAGACGAGTGTGTCCTCTGTGTTTGCTCAGTTTAATTCATGTTAACCCGACTGAAACCACAGGAGGAAGACCCTGTGTTACACTGGAAAGCTCCAGAACTGACACTAAATGGACCTTCTGATGAGACTGTTTCGTCTCTGAGATCAGTCTAAATGTGTTAAACCAGAGTCATAATGTTGTCTTGTGGTTCATTATGATTCTGTCTGAGCCAGTACTACACTAGTCCATTTTCTTTGACTTTTATCAGAATCAAAACTCAACAAATCACTGGAGCAGCAAAATGCACCACAAAGCCAGGTTTATTGAGCATGTAGTTAGCAATAGCATCAATTAACTTGGGCAGGCTAAAGCAGGCTGATGTGGGTTTAAGAGCACACAAAAAAAACAGACTAATGCTGACCCTCCAGGATAATTATTTTGTATAGTATAATGCTCCTCTTTAGTCTTTAAAAAGCCCTACGTTACTTGTGTCAGGCCAAGCCTTCATTGACCATATTTAGGATATTAACCCCTTTATCACCTGACTTCTTCACTCAGCTTTATAAATCCACACAGGTAAACATGAGTTTAATAGGGTTATATAAAAATATAATCTCCATATGTTCTTCACTATCCTTATCTTTATCTTTAGCAACTCAAACTTTAAAAGTTCACATCACTTGTTAATATTCTTTTCAGTAAATTAAATTAATTCACCCTTTTATCACAAACATTTTATAGAGTCCATAAATACAAACGTCTGTAAAATCCAGAAACCGAAGAAGTCCAAAAAACTCAGGGAATAACTCACAAGCTCACGAACAGAACACAGGAACCAAAACACAATACTCCAACAAAGACCTCGGCGAAAGACAGGACTATATATAATTAACAACAAGACACAGGTGAGGCTGAAAGGAGGGAAAAACCAAAATCAAACCAGGAAACAAGAAACACAGGAGAGATGATAATTACAAAATAACACAGGAACCTAAACACGGGGAAAACAAGAGAAGATACTCATTTACAACTGAAACCAAGAAACAAAAGGTCACTCCAGAGGCAGACTATGACGGTATCTGAGTTTAAATGATAAACTACAGAGACCAGTGATTTCTTCACTGACATCAACCAGACTGTAGTTACTCTGATATCAGAGTATTTTACAGAGGTGTGAGTAATCTGAGGTTTCAGTGTCGATGTCGTCTGGTGATGAAGATGCTTTAAAAACAGCTTCACTTTGTTCCAGAGACATTAACAGACTCCTTGACTCAGGAAGAAACTAAATATCTGGAGAGAAAACACAGTAACAGTGATCTGTAGCCCAGTATGCTCATGTCTGAATCTGCTTCAGGACTTTATCTTCACTAATGTCAGAAGGAACTCAGAGTTTCTCTCTCTACGTAAAATTTAGTATCGTCTGCATAGAGACGAACATTTTAATAAAACAGCAGAGACCTAGAGTAGAAGCTGAGGAACCTCTAACAGATCTTTACATATTTAATTGAAACATGAGCTGCTCAGTCTGAAGAATAAAGAATACTACTACTACTGATACTACAAGTACCCCTACTACTCTCTTTATCATTGCCTTTCAGTAAAGTACAGTTAGGACTGTTCACTCTTTAATATGTTTTCTTTTCCATTATTTCTTTATGTTTCTGTCTCATGCAAAACACTTTGAACTAACTTCACTGTATGTACTGTATCCTGAGTATCCAGAGTAACTGATTACTTCTTTGCGACATTAACGATTCCTGATGTTGCTGATGTCTGCAGGTTCTTCTTGAAGTTCTTCCTGAAGTGTAACCAAAACTGTCTGAAAAATGCTGGAAATCCACGAGACATGAGGAGGTTTCAGGTAACACACACACACACAGACACACACACACACACACACACACACACACAGAGACACACAGATGAATTCATTTCCCTAAAGGGCAGGACATGGCTTTGGAGGACCTGCTGTTCCCATAATGCATTGCAGTGGGGCGGCCTGAGGCTTATTGCTTTGCAGATATAATATAAGAGGTCAACAGAGCCCTGTCTACCTTTCTACCTGTCTTTCTCTCTACCCATCTGTTGTCAGTCCTGCTGTGTCTTTAATAAGCAGATAAACTCATTAACTCTGACCGAATTAATGTGAGATGAAAACATGAGAGTTAAACATGTTGATATAAACCTGATAATCAAACCTGTCTCTGTTAGACTGAGGAGCAGGAAGCAGCTAATGAAGTGTTTGTTGTTAAGAGGAGTTTGTTTGGAGGGTTTGGGTTCAGGTAAATAGGAGAACAGGTGTCCTGGTCCTGAGGCTCAGGTAGAGCAGACGTCTGAACCACAGCAGAGACTGAAGGAAGTGACAGAGTCTGGATCAAAGACCTGTTTTTCTCTAAAAATTTCACAAACACTTTACAAACTTCTTTTTGCTTTTGTGACCTGTCCAAACAACTTTAGTTTAAATCCATGTAAATCTTGATTTATATGTTGTTTTATTCAAATTTGTGTACATTATCCAGGTCAGAGAAGCAAAGTTTGAAGGGAATAACAACCATTTTCTTTCCTTTTAACAAGAGCATTTAAGAAATAGCACAAACTGTCCAGTAACAGCATGTGTGTTACACAGTGTTATTTAAACTCATTAGTTGAAGCTCTCTGATTGGACGAGCTGATGGCGTCACGGCATTCTGGACTGAACTGATAAACAGGTCAATATCATGGAACATCGGACACGTGTTGTTGAAGAAAAACCATTTGAGGTGAAGTCATCAAAGGTTTTTTTTAGTTATGGCTTATCTTCCTGAAACATTGGTCTGGGGTCGTTTCCAAGATGGCTGCCAACTTTGATGAGATGTTTGAGTGTGAACTGACAGAGCGTCGCTGTAACCAGGATGAAACAGAGGAGACATGTTGGAGGAAACTCTTTGTCTCAGAGCCTCCATGTGTCTGCTGTCACGCACTGACCCCCCCCCCATCCTCTCCACGCCGCGCTGGGCGAGCTGACAGGATGTTCAGTCCAGTTAAACCAGAGGAAGAGGAGGAGGAGGAGGGAGACGGGGCGAGTGAGCCTCACAGAGCCTGTGGATAGTGAGAGAGAGATGAGACAGGTGAAGTCAGGTGAAGCCTCCAGACTTGTCGCCGGTTGTTGTGGCGACAGCAGGGTGAAGGATGTGCTGGTTAGTCACCGTGGCGACAGAGAGGACACCTCCACCCGCTCTCTGCGTGACCTTCTGCTCCGTCGCCATGGATCAACGGCAACAACCTCGCCACGGCAACCGGCCGCGGATGATGAACGACCGCGGCTGAGTGGCTGTCAGGGTCAGAGTGACATCACTGAGGGGGTGGGGCCAGGGTCGACAGCAGGATGGGAGTTTCTAACACTAGGTGGCAGCGCACTGAGACGGCCACAGTTTGTTTGTGTAAAATCTAATAATTTAAAATGAGATTTAAACATTTTATTTGATTTTTTAAATGTATTTCATTTTCTTTTTTTTATATTTTCTTTTATTTTAATTTAATTTAATTTAATTTTTTAAACTTTTAAAATGTATTATTATTATTCATTCTTTTAGGAGGAACCAAACAACAACAAAAACAGGATTCAGTCATGAAATTTACAGGAAACATTTGTGTCACTCAGAGGATGAACCTCACATACAATGCATGCTGGGAAAACAGTTCCATCTGTTTCTTTAAAGTTGTTAGTTTTGTGTTTCCCTGCAGGTTATGAATAAAGTTTTCTGTGTTTTCAGGTTGTGGTGTCTACGACGGTGAACGTGGATGGCCATGTTCTTGCTGTGTCCGACAACATGTTCGTACACAACAACTCCAAACATGGCCGCCGAGCCCGGAGACTGGACCCATCTGAAGGTATGGTCACAGGGTTTCAGGTGTTGGACTCTGACGACCTGTAGGTGGTGCTGACTCTGACTATGATAATGTGTTTTGGGCTATCAAAAAGATAAGTTCAAATACAGCACAAGACCCAGAACAGACACCTGAGGGACACCTGATACCATCCCTTTCACATTAAAAGCCTTTTAGTGGTTCATGAGCAAAATATGGCGGTGTTTTAATTTCGACTGTTGCATGCTGGGATTGTGTGATGCCATCCACCGGAGCTGTGTAAACTGGGAGAAGGGAACAGGAGTCCAGGGAGGTTCTCAGTGAGGTGAACTCAGATCTGCGGGTGGTGTTGAGGCTCCATGATGTAGTGATGGACACAGTCTCTGACCAGGATCTTAGAAGAAACTTTTATTTTTCTGCAGCTCAGAACAGGAAGTAGATCATCCTCAAATGATCCGGTCTGTCAGCTGACTGCAGTTCAGTTGACAACTGTTTCTGATTGGTCGACACCACTACATTCACAGTTCTTCATCTGGACTGAATGTGGTCTGAAACATCTGGACCAGAGAACCTGATCCTCCTCAGACCAGCACAGAGAGAGAGAGGAGACTGTAATTTGGTCTTTGAAGAGAAATCACCCCAGTGGCTTGTGGGTAGAGAGACCAGACGCCTTGCCGTCCCCAGAGAGGACAGACTGTGCATGTATGTGTGTGTGTCTTTTCGCGGGCTGTTCAACCTCTTTAATTGCCCTCCTAATTAAAGACCGTAACCATGGAAACCACCCCTCCCAACCTGAGCTCAGCAGAGTCCCGTGGGTTTGAACCCTCTCTCTCATTTTATTGTTTCTGCTTCTTCTTCTTCCTTTCTGCTCACACATTAAACACTGAGTCCAGACTGAAGGAGGAAACATTACTGATCAACAGTTACAGTTACAGTTACTGTAACTGTAACGATCTACAAACAGCATAGCAACATGTCCACAGATAAAAACTGAACAGTTCTATGTGTCTGACTGACTCTCATGTGAAACCATTGCATTGAGCTGCTATAAACAGGAACATTACAGAGTGTTCACTGCTGTTGATGTGAGGAGCAGCCATTCCTGGATTCTGACATGGGTTGTGCCTGTCTTAATATTCACAGGTTCAAACCGACTGGGAACTCAGGAAATTGTATCAGGAGAAGAACTGGAAAACAGGTGGAATAGAGTGTTCTTCAGGTGGAGCAGATCTGATCTGATTCTCTGAAACAGAAACAACAACAAAGACTTGCTGTGAGCGTCCATGTTTTTCTGAGGAGACGTCACCTCAGTTCAGACTCTGATGGAAATGCAGCATAAACACCTGGGACTCTCCAACCAGCCTCTAGAACTGATGAAGCCTTTCAGATAAGAAATGTCTAAGAAACTAAAAGACATCCAGATAACCTGAACAGGATCACACTAACACAACACGATGAAGTGATGACAACAGAAACTCTTCAGGGTCAGCAACAGTTTGATCAGAACAGACTCAGATCATAAGACAGGACAGAATAGAATAGAATAGAATAGAATAGAATAGAATAAAATAGAATAGAATAGAATAGAGGTCAGGTGCTGTAATGTCATCTTCAGTCGTCAGTGAGATTAGCAGCTTAGCTTCACTCACACACACACACACTCTGCTTTCATTTCACTTTATAATTAATCTGCAGCTGCACTTGAAAGACGAGAGAGAAGTCATCATTACAGAGAGGGAGAGAGAGAGAGAGTTACAGTGTGTGTTAGTGTGTTTTAGTGAACTAAGCGGATAAAAGCCACGACCCAATTAAATCACGTTCAGTGTGTGTGTGTGTGTGTGTATGTGACCTTCAGCCTCAGTAGATGTGTTTCCCAACCTGTGGTCCTCGATCCTGGCAGAGAACATCAGTTTGGATCTGTTTGGGGTGGAGGGGGCTACCGGAATCTTGTGGAGTCTGGTAGAGCATTGTAGAGTCTGGTAGAGCGTTGTAAAGTCTTGTAGAGTCTGGTAGAGCGTTGTAAAGTCTTGTAGAGTCTAGTACACTCATGTGACCAGATGTTAACATTTATTTATTCCCTTCTCTCTCTCCCCCTCCCTCCCTCTCCCCCCCAGCAGCCACTCCCCCAGCCAGCCATCAGTCCCAGTGAGGGCTGGACGACGGGTGGAGCCACCGTCATCCTGATTGGAGACAACTTCTTCGACGGCCTTCAGGTCGTCTTCGGCACCATGCTGGTCTGGAGCGAGGTAATGATCACTGATCAATAGTCAGTAATCAGTAATCAATACGACCCCATTGTGTCTCTGAGTCTGTGGCGTCTCTCTCAGCTGACTCACCTCACGCTTATCCGGTCCAGACCACCCGTCACATCCCCGGCCGAGGTCACGCTGTCCTGCACAAGTCCAAACAGTTCTGTAAAGATGCTGGGACGCTTCGTCTACACAGGTACCCCAGACCACCCCAGACCCCCCCCAGACCACCAGACTCACTCAGACCACCTCAGACCCCCTCAGACCCCCATACCACCAGACTCGCCCAGACCCTGAACACCAGACCTCCAGACCACCTCCAGACCACCTCAGACCACCAGACTTAAGACCCTCAGTCATCAAATATCATTAATCAAATATAAAATCAATATCTCCTGATCACGCCTCCTGTTTGACACACACAGATTTTAATTTCCTCACCTCACACAGTTCTGTTTCGTCTCATGTGGACGTTGCAGCTCAGAAGCGTCCAGGACGATGAACCTCTGTCCTAATCAATAAGTGCTAATTATCAATAAACAGGAAGTTAACACCAAGAAAATAAAAGCACAGGTACAACACTATATTTCACAATAAAACTGTTAAAATTGTAAAAGTAACATCATCGTTCCTGAGAAAACTACAGTACCCATGATCCTCGGCTGCTGTGGAGCAGAGCTGCTGATCAGCTGTTCCTGTTAGGTTGATTGACAGGTTGTGTCCTCAGAGATCAATACCTGCTGTAATGTCAGTTCAATACAAACTGATCAGCTGATATTAACAACATCAGCTGAATTCCAGCTGTTACCACGGTGACACACTGTCAGATGTTATTGATTGCCCTGTCACACTCTGATGTCATCGATCACTCACAATTAACCAATCAGATAAAGACTTCACAGGAAGTTAGTGACGGGAGAGAGGAAGGACAGGTGTGACCCAGGACAGGGTCTGGTAGAGTCCTGTATAGCCCTGTAGAGTCTGAGAATTCTTAAGAAGAAAAGATGAGAAATAATCAAAGTCAGAGTGAAGATCCAGGACACACCTGCTGACACACACAGGTGATAACAAACTGTACAACAGTCAACAACACAAGGTCACACACACACACACACAAACAGCAGCTGTAGATAACACAGACATCAGAGTAACACACTCTTATAACTGCTGCTTGTTACGGCCTGTGAGTCTTCAAGGACTGAACACAAACACACACACACACACACTGGTTGTGATGTATAGGAGAGTCAGTCTAAAGCTTGTTAAACGCAGCTGAACCAAGACGGGATTATGATTCATGCACTTCACACACACACACTGTAACACACACACACACTCGGCTGCGTTCACAGACGCTCTGATTTATCACCTCCCAACCAGTTTAAACTGTAAATGATGTTAGAGGAGAGAGAGGAGGAAACAATAAGATGAAGGAGTCTGACAGATCAGAGATCAGATCAGACCAGACTCTGGTCTCGGCAGGGGGGGCTCTCCTGGTCTTTGTTTTGTAAAAGGGACAACTGACTCTGTCTGAACCTCCCCACTCACTTTATTAGGTATACCTCGTTAGTTCCAGGTCGGACCCTTTAACTCTTCATGTCATTGATTCAACAATGGAAACCTTCCTCAGAGAGTTTGGTTCATATTGACCTGAAGCATCAAACAGCTGCTGCAGGTTTGTCACTGGAAGATGGTTCACTGTGGTCATAAAGGGATGATGGTCAGCATCAGTCCCTTGGTGGCCGGGTTGTGGACTTTAAACGAGGCTCAGTTGGTGCTGAGGATCAGTGAGACGAGGAAATCTCCCAAAGTCTCTGAAATCACCTTTCCTCCTCAGTCTGACGCTCAGTCTGAACTTCAGCAGGTCTACAGGACTAAACACACTGAGCTGCTGAAAGATGAGAATGATGTTAATGTCCTCCTCTTCCTCCTCCTGCTCCTCTTCCTCCTCCTCCTCTTCCTCCTCAGCATTAAATGAACCCACCATAGACTACGGCTTCCAGAGGTTACAGAAGGTCATTCATCGTCACCCCGGAGACCCAGAGAGACTGCCCAAGGTAACAAATACACACTCTCACACACACACACACTCAAACTCACACACACTCACACACACACACACCTCACACACACACACACACACACACACACTAACACTCACACATCACACACACCTCTCACACACTCACACACACACACAGACAAACAATAGTTTTATCACAGTGTCAGAGTAAAGTGATTATTGTCGGTGTTTTTCCATCAGACAGTTTCTGCTCGGCTGCTCAGAGTCTGATAATCATCAGCTGCATCCACTGATTCTGCTGTTTAACCTGTGTGTGTCTGTGTGTGTGTGTGAGACTCCGGATCTTTCAGTGCTGGACTCTTCAGGTCTCAGCCTCAGTGCGTGTCACATGATCTGAAAGTGACATCACAGCCTCGTCTCTCAGTGATTGGTCAGCTGTGTTGGGTCTGGATCAGGTCCTGAATCAGGTGTGGATCAGGTTCTGGATCAGGTCCTGGATCAGGCCTGGATCAGGTTCTGGATCAGGTCTGAATCAGGTCCTGGATCAGGTCCTGGATCAGGTGTGGATCAGGTTCTGTATCAGGTCTGGATCAGGTCTGGATCAGGTCCTGGATCAGGAACACCCTGCAGAGTGTGATACAGGATGTGTGCAGTCTGATGTGAGCTGACATGCTGTTAGCTCCATTAGGAAACCACGTCTTTAATAATTCATCTGTAATGGTTTTATTCAATTACCCACGATGCCTTGTGCTCAACTGCAGCAGAGCGACCGTCGACCACAGAAACTCTAATGACTGGAAATAATCCAGAGTGTCTGACAGAGAGCTTTAGAAACCAGTTAGGGTTCACTGTAGACCAGCAGGACTCCAGGACTGGGTTTTAGAGGATCCAACAATGACTGCATGAAGGAAATGACTCAGAGATAATTCACTTTCTGAAGCATTGTTTGTATTTTATCATCCAGACTTCAGAGTAAAGGTCTTTTCACATTCAGCCTGATGCAGATAAAGAATATGAAAGTGTGAAATACTCTGAATCTCCAGCAGCTGAACAGACCTTCAGTCTTTGAACCACATCAGATAAAACCACACATCTGGTCTGAGTCTGATCTCTCTGAGGTGTTTGGTTCTAATGTTTGAACGTTTGGAGACGTCTCAGTCATCCTGGTCAGGGTCGTCTTCAGTTCTAGAGCTGAAGGTAACTGGACTTCTTATAGGTTTTTGAAGATATTTCTCATCTGAAAGGCTTCATCAGGTCTAGAGGCTGGTTGGAGAGTCCCAGGTGTTTAATAGAATAGAATAGATCTTTATTGTCACTGTTTTACTGCCTGTGGGAAGAAGCTGTTTCTCAGTCTGTTGGTTTTGGTCCTGATTGTTCTGTATCTCTTCCCAGAGGGCAGGGGGGAGAAGAGGTGATGTCCAGGGTGAGTGGGCTCCTTTAGAATACAGTTGGCCTTCTTTTGAAGTTGGCAGGTGTGGATGTCTGTGAGGGGGGGTAGTGTTTTGCCCTCGCCACCCGTCGCAGGTCCCTCCTGTTCTCCTCTGTGCAGCTGGTGAACCACACGGTGCAGCAGTAGGTCAGGAGGCTCTCTGGCTGACCGATAGAAGCTGGTCAGCAGGTGATGAGGGAGGTGAGCTTGCTTTAACTTCCTGAGGAAGTAAAGCCTCTGCTGGGCCTTCCCCACCTGATGGGAGATGGGTGTGGTCCAGGTGAGGTCAGCGGAGATGTGCACACCGAGGAATTGGAAGCTCTCTACCTTCTCACCGTGTACACAGAGGGCAGAGTGCTCGACATGCTTTGATTTTCTGAAGTCCATTATTATTTTCCTTGGTCTTTGTGATGTTAAGGTCCAGGTTATTGTGATGGTACCATTCTGCCAGATACTGAACCTCGTCTCTGTCTCATTGATGTTTGATAAGAGTCCTACTACAGTGGTAACATCAGCAGTTTGATGGTGGTGTTGGTGGGGTGAATGGGGGAGCAGTCATGGGTGAAGAGGGAGTAGAGGAGGGGGCTGAGGACACACCCCTGTGGTGTGCCGGTGTTGAGGATGAGAGTGGATGAGGTGTAATGTCCCATTCTGACGTTCTGTGGTCTGTTGCTCAGGAAGTCCAGTATCCATGTGCACAGTGAACTGCCTAAGCCCAGGTTGCTCAGTTTGTGAACCAGTTTGTGAGGAATGACTGTATTAAAAGCTGAGCTGAAGTCCACAAACAGCATCCTTACATAGGTGTTGTCCTGGTCCAGGTGTGTAAGGGCTGTGTGGAGCGCTGTGATGACTGCATCCTCTGTCGATCTGTTTGCCCGGTATACAAACTGGTGTTGGTCGGGGTCAGCAGGGATGGCAGGGTTAGGGTTAGGTAATGTGAGAGAGGACGAGTTTCCCAAAGCATTTTGTGATGATGGGGGTGAGGGAATCTGGGTGATAGTCACTGAGGCAGTTCACTGTACTTTTCTTTGGCACTGGGATGATCATGGCTGACTTGAGGCAGGTGGGGACTGCAGACTATAGTAGCGAGAGGTTAACAATGGTGGTGAATACTTCTGCTAGCTGATCTGTGCAGTCTTTCATCATCCTTCCTGTGACTCCATCTGCACCAGCTGCTTTCCTCGCATTGATCCTGTGCAGGGTGGATCTGACCTGATGCTGTTGCAGCTGAATGGGGTTGTCCTTCCCTGGTAGTGCAGGATCAGTGCTGGCTTCTCTGTTATGGCAGTCAAAGCGAGAAAAAAAGTGGTTCAGAGTGTCTGGCAGTGCGCTGTTCGTGGAGTTTGTGAAGTTTGTGGCTGTGTTTAACCTGTTGGAGGTGGTCCTGAGAGTTATTGACCCACCTGTTGAGGTGTGGATGGGGGTTAAGGGATCTCAGGACTGTGTTATAGGTGGATGATGGTTGGAGTCGTAGACCTCCACCTCTGTTTAAAGATGGTTGTTCCAGATGGACATAGATGTCCTTGTGGACATTATCGTCCACGTCTTCAGACTGAGGGTTAAACTGTTGGTTTGATGAACACCAGGATCAGAGACCTGGTCTCTGCAGGTCCAGGATCCATCAGGTCTGTGAATGTTGATGGACCAGAACAGTCTCTGCTCAGACTCACCTGTTCAGAGTCAGAGGACGGTGTAAACATGACTGAGAAGAAATGAATCATGTGAAGTCTTAACACCTGCTGATGAAGACCATGTTTAATGGTCAGCAGGTCAAATGTTTACAGGTGTCTCTCCTCGGTGTCCTCAAGACACCTGAGAAACTCCTCTGATTGACACTCAACTCGACCAATCAGACACCTCGCAGCGTTCGACTCCACATCGGAGCTGTTTCTATGTAAATGAACTGAACTGGCATCCATCACTGTTAACGTCACACACACACACACACACTGACACGCCAACACACACACACATACATACATACACACTGACACGCCTGACATACACACACACACACACACACCCGGACACGCCCATTAATAATATCAACACGCCGGACACACACACATCGCTGACAACCAACACATACACACACACACACACACACTGATACACACACTGACATGCTGACACACACACAAAGATCCAAACATCACTGGTTTACCTTTCATTCAATCATCTCCTGAATGTGTGTGTGTTTAATGCTCTTTCCTCTGTGTGAGTGTGTGTATGTCAGCGTATCTCTGTGTGTGTGTGTGTGTGTGTGTGTGTGTGTAAAGCCTATTGGCAAACAGGGAGGCTGAAACAGTCAAATCAGGTAATCAGCGAGTGCAGCCATGTGGCAAGAAAGCAGATTGGCACACACACACACACCCATACACACACACACAAACACGCACACCACACACACAGAGAACACACACACACACACACACACACACATGATTATCAGTCTGACTCTTATCTGATTTATAAAAATAACTGTTTCTGTTTTTGCTGCTGTGGTTTTGTCTCAGACTTTCCTCCATGATGAACACACACACACACACACACACACACACACCTGAACCTGACACACACACCTGAACCTGACACACACACCTGAACCTGAGCACTTGACCATGTGACCTCAGAGTTTGTCCATGTGGATGTTTGTGGAATCACAGCTGGAGTTTATTAAACCCCAGAGACTGACAGTCGTCGTCCAGTGTGTTCCACTCATCAGCAGTTACACACAGCTTCAGACACACCTGTCACACCTGTCCAGGGTTCTTTGGAAAGCTGAAAATTTTCCATGGGAATTAATGGGAATGTATGGGACTTATATATCTGATCTGTGGTATTAAAGTTAGCTAGCTGCTAAATCAGATCTGAGAGGAACATCTTTACATTTTGAATGGGACTTTTTTAGTGGTCATAGGGAATATGTTTATTTTAGAGATGTAACAATATTAAGATCCCATGTGCTAATACCTCGATAACACTTCCATGATACGATATTTATTGTGATATTGTGTCTCTGTAGTTTCCCTTTGATCTGCTCCACCGCGGCTGGAACTAAACTATAGTCAAAACAAATGTCATAGTGTGAATCAGTAAATCAGTTTGTAGCTTCTGTCCAGTCCCACCTGCAACCCTACACCTGTCCCACCTGTCCCACCTGTCCTACCTGTCCTACCTGTCCCACCTGTCCTACCTGTCGTATCTTTCCCACCTGTCCCACCTGTCCTACCTGTCCTACTCTTTCCCACCTGTCCCACCTGTCCTACCTGTCCCACCTGCAACCCTACACCTGTCCCACCTGTCCTACCTTTCCCACCTAACCCTACACCTGTCCCACCTGTCCTACCTGTCCCACCCTTCCCACCTGTCCCACCTGTCCTACCTGTCCCACCTGTCCTACCTTTCCCACCTGCAACCCTACACTTGTCCCACCTGTCCCACCTGTCCTACCTGTCCTACCTTTCCCACCTGTCCCACCTGTCCCACCTGTCCTACCTTTCCCACCTGTCCCACCTGTCCTACCTTCCCACCCTGTCCCACCCGTCCTACCTGTCCCACCTTTCCCACCTGCAACCCTGTCTAACCTGTCCTACCTGTCCCACCTGTCCCACCTGTCCCACCTGTCCCACCTGTCCCACCTGTCCTACCTGTCAGTGCAGTCAGAGTCAGTTTAACACTTTGAGCTGTTAAAGTCTGATGATGGGTCAGTACAGATCCTGGAGGTGATGGTGGGGGGGCATACATTGTGTGGGGCACCTTTTTTTACTCAGTTATTTATTGAGACTTTATTCATTGGACTCTAATTATTCATCATGTTGCGTCTATTAAGGTTCATTTCCTGCTGCTGAGGCTTAAACACTGGAGTGTGTGTGTGTGTGTGTGTGTGTGTGTGTGTGTGTGTGTGTGTGTGTGGAGGAGAATAATTAGTTTCCTCCTCGGCCATGACATCCCAACCTCCAGCTGTATCGCCGTGGTAACCTGGTTAATGTGTGTGTGTGTGTGTGTGTGTGGTAGACACACAGAGAGCTGCTCGTCATCTCACTGGGAAACAGAGAAACACTTGTAATAATCAGGCTTTCATTTGTCACCATAAACACTGAGTGTGTGTGTGTGTGTGTGTGTGTGTATGTGTGTGTGTGTGAATAAATCTCCTCACACTCGAGCGTCGCTCTGCATAAACGAGCAGACTAAAGACGCATCGGAGGCTGAAAGATACTTCACACAGATGAGAGAGTGTGTGTGTGTGTGTGTGTGTGTATTACACAGTGACACACACTCTGAGAAGCCGTCAGTGTGTTAAAGGTTGTAAATCACAGATCATAACATTTATTTGTGATTCAAGACATTTTCTGTGTCACAAAAAGAAAAGGAGGGGAAAGAGGAGGATAAACAGAGGGATATATATCAGAGAAAAAAATGCAGATTAAAAAAAAGAACAAAGAGGAAAGAGGAAGTAAAGTGGAAACTGGAGGTGAAAAAACCAGAAGGAAAGAAAAGAGAAAACAGAGAGAAAATGAAAAGAAAGGTGGAGGAAAGAAAGAAATTTAAGGAGAAAAAAATTAAATAAGAGTTAGGCAAAGGGAGGAGAGATGGAGAGATAAAAAGAAAAAGAGAGAAAAGAAAGAAACAGGAGGAAGAAATGGATGAGGAGATGATGGACAGATCAACAAAAAGGAGTGGTTGCAGGACTGGAGGGATGAAGGATGGAGGGATGATGGAGTGAGGGATGAAGGATGGAGGGATGATGGAGTAGGGATGAAGGAGGAGGGATGATGGAGGGATGATGATGAGGGACGATGGAGGGATGATGGAGTGAGGGATGAAGGATGGAGGGATGATGGAGGGATGATGGAGGGATGATGGAGTGAGGGATGAAGGATGGAGGGATGATGGAGGGATGATGGAGTGAGGGATGAAGGATGGAGGGATGATGGAGGGATGATGGAGTGAGGATGATGGATGGAGGATGATGAGGGAGGAAGGATGGAGGGATGATGAAGGGATGATGGAGTGAGGGATGAAGGATGGAGGGATGATGAAGGGATGATGGAGTAGGGATGAAGGATGGAGGGATGATGGAGGGATGATCAGAGATCATCACACACAACGTTGATCGTCGATGATCATCACACACAACGTTCACACCGGAGTGAGGGATGAAGGAGGAGTGTGGAGGGGGCGGGGTTAATTGAAAAGCCTGGTGAAGAAGTTTGTAATGAAAAGCAGCAGATTAACTGAGAGAGTGTTTAATTAAGATAAAGACTAAATGAAGCATTGTTCTGGTCAGGGGCTGATTGGGGCAGTCCTCCTCCCCCCTCCTCTCCTCCCTCTGAGCTGTTTGTTTGGCAGCGTTTTAACTCTGCTCATTGAAGTGAAGTGGTTCAGTGTTAAAGAGGCTCAGTGTGTGTGTGTGTGTGTGTGTGTGTGTGTGTGTGTGTGTGTGTGTGTGTGTGTCTGTGTGTGTGTGTGTGTGTGTGTGTGTGTGTGTGTGTCTGTGTGTGTGTCTCTGTGTGTCTGTGTGTGTGTGTGTGTGTGTGTGTGTGTGTGTGTGTTCTGTGTGTGTGTCTGTGTGTGTGTCTGTGTGTGTGTGTGTGTGTGTGTGTGTGTCTGTGTGTGTGTGTGCTGTGTGTGTGTGTGCTCTGAGGTGTAACTGAGCTGTGATTAGAATAAACACAGTTTAATACCATCAGGTCAACACACACACACACACACACACACAGCAGGTGTGTTTCCACCTGTGTATCCACAGCAGTCGTCATGACAATGGTGCTGTTTAATGACCTCATCTCTTCTTCTTCTGTGGTGGTTTATTTATCACCTCCTCTCTGCTCCTCTGTTGTAGGAGGTGTTGTTGAAGAGAGCAGCTGACCTGGTGGAGGCGCTGTATGGGATGCCTCACAACAACCAGGTAACTTCACCTGTTCACACCTGTTCACTCCTGGTCACAACTGTTCACACCTGGTCAGCACCTGTTCCCCTGTTCACCTGTTCACACCTGGTCACACCTGGTCACAACTGTTCGCCTGTTCACACCTGTTCACACCTGGTCACCTGGTCACACCTGTTCCCCTGTTCACCTGTTCACACCTATAAAACAGTGAACAGTTGAACTCAGATTTACAGTTAAACACTATAGAACACCTGACACCTGCTAAAACTGAACACACCTGATTAATATTGGGACAATATATGAAAATCTAAGGTTTCTCTGTAAATTTTATAAGATAAAGAGTATGGTCTAGACCTGCTTTATATGTACAGTGCCTCGAGATAACTTCTGTTATGAATTGGCGCTATATAAATAAAATTGACTTGACTTGACTTGACATATAGTTAATAAATGATATGATACCGGACGTGTTCGACTGAACATCTAAAAATAAAGAAACTGATCCAGTTTAAGTTTCAATCCTCTCACCTTTGACCTCAGGCTGTAAATGAATGAAGTAATGATTTTTGTACTGGTGGAGCAAAGAACAAACTGAACAGACGAAAAGAAAAACAGCAGAAACATGTTTTAAACTTGATTCATAGTTGAGGTCAGAGGTCAAAGGTCGTCACAGCTTCTTTAAATGGTCGACCTCACTCGTCAGGATGTTTCACACCTGCAGAGACAGAAACATGTTTTTATTTTCCTGTAACAAAAAAATACAAATTTCCCATGGCTCAGTAAAGTGAACAGACCCCCCCCCCCGGTTTATGACTCAGAACCTCCTGAAACACTGAATCACTGATGGAGTAGGGGAGCTCTTTATATTCTCTCCATCCTCCTCCTGACTTGCTCTCCGACACGCTTCTCAACCCACGAGTTAATCGGCCCAAACACACACACACAGAAACACGGAGACACACACACAGTTTAGTGAAATGAAAGAGTAACCTTGAACAGAGAACAGAGGTTATAAACGAATGTAAATCCAACTGTAGTAACAATAATAACACAGTGTGTGCGTGTGTGTGTAGCTGTGTGTTTAAGGTCACGTGTTGTCATGTATGTGTTGATCCAACATGAAATAAACTGTGTTTAATGACAAACAGTGAAAATACACAGAGCTGATCCTAAAACCAGGAAGTCAGTTAGCATGTTAAATGCACGTTAGCACTTCCTGTTCCCTTCCTGTTCCCTTTGTCCCATGTGAGTGTTCAAATGAGACTATAGAGGTTGTCAGACGTGCTAACATGAAACCCATCTACTCACCAGTCCTGAGTAAATGTCTCGTACTCTAACGTCTCTGATCTTCTCTGGGAGCAGGAGATCATCCTGAAGCGAGCGGCCGACATCGCCGAGGCTCTCTACAGCGTCCCCAGGAACCACAACCAGATCCCGTCGCTAGGCAACACCGCACCCCATGGCATGATGGGAGTTAATTCCTTCAGCGGACAGCTGGCCGTCAACGTCTCCGAGACAACGCAAGGTATGAACACCAGGACAGGTAGATCAGGTATCAGGACAGGACGATGGAGGTGTAAAACCACTGAGTTCTGTCCTCTGATGAAGACCATGAGTTGTGGTAAAAAGCTGCTGATAAGATCAGCCAGTAAACCTCAATGTCATTGACTCGTCCTTGTCGTCCTCTTCTAGTCGGCTACAGTCGTAACACCAGCAGCGTGTCGCCACGGGGATACGTCCCCAGCTCCACCCCCCAGCAGAGTAACTACGGCAACACCGTCAGCAACAGCATGAATGGCTACGGCAACACCGGCATGCCAAACCTCGGAGTGGCAACGTCACCGGGTTTCCTCAACGGGTCGTCTGCCAACTCTCCCTACGGCAGTAAGTATCAAGGTAAATACTACAGATACTACCAGTACTACTATTAATACTACCACTACCACCATTAATACTACCGCTACCACTATTAATGCTACCATAACTACTCTTAATACTACCACTACTACTACTATTAATACTACCAATACTACTATTAATACTACCACTACCACTATTAATACTACCACTACTACTATTAATACTACTTCTACTACATGACCTGTGAGACTCTCTGGACCTTGTGTTGTTTTCTGTTGTATTTTGAAATCGTGCTCTGGTTTTACTTCCTGTCCCTGTGTGTTTCATCCTCTCACCTGGTCTCTCCTCACCTGCAGCTCAGTGTGTCATCACCTGGACTGTTCATACAGGAGCCCGTTCACCTGTTCACCTGTTTTCCTGTTCACCCGTTCACCCGTTTACCCATTCACCTGTTCACTCGTTCACCCGTTTACCTGTTCACCTGTTTACCTGTTCACCCGTTCACCCATTCACCTGTTCACCCGTTCACCCATTTACCTGTTTACCTGTTCACCCGTTCACCTGTTCACCCGTTTACCTGTTTACCTGTTCACCTGTCTTCAGCTCCTGTGTTCTTGTTCTCTCTGTTTTCTGACTCACCTGTTTTGAGATAATCTGGTTAATCTGGTTGAACTGGTTAATCTGGTCTCTCTCTCCAGTCGTCCCGTCCAGTCCGACCATGGCTGTGTCGAACTGTAACTCCTCTCACGGAGTTTTCTCCTTCTCTGCCGCCGTCAAACAGAAGAGCGCCTTCGCTCCTGTCGTCCGGCCGCCGGCTTCACCTCCTCCTCCACCTAACTGCTCCGCCAACAATGCCAACGGGCTGCAAGGTACCACACCTCCTCCTCTACCACCTCCTCCTCCTTTCCACCGCTGTTTTATCAGAAACATTTCACACTGCCTCCTCCGTCCACTTCGTCTCAGCTGATCTCAGGTTTTATTTTACAGGCTCATGAAATGAAACAGTTCATCTGATTAAATATCTCCAATAAATTTATACTTTCCTCAGTTCACAGCTGGAAACTAAAAACTGTCTGATTCCAAACAAAATCTACAAGTTTATGAGGAAGTTACAGACTCATGAAATAAAATATATTCCCTAGTTTTCCAACCAGGGGAGAACCAACAGTAACAAGTGGATTTTCTCTGAGCTTGCACGAGTCTAATACATCCAATTGTGTCAGCTGGCAGTGAATGCAACATCATATGGATATGTCTCAAACTTAAACACACAAAGTAAATTCAGTCGAGCTGTAATTATTTAAAGTGACAGGTTGTGTTTATAGTTTCATGTGTGATAAACCTGATCTACTGACTGATCATTGATCACTTTAACATCCTGAGGTTTGCAGAGTTTTTCAGTGAAGATACAGCTCAGGTTTAACAGCTGATTCACTCACCTCCTCCTCTAACACAGTCACTGTGTGCAGAGTTTATCACGTTTATTCAAACATATCATTTGAAGCAGGAATTGAAGGAAATGTAAAGTGTTAATGAGCTGATCTACTGATCAAAGAGCTCACTGATCGTTAGGAGCTGTGTTTTAAAAATGTAATTTAATCTAAATGTGATATTTAGGACAGAGTGTCTTTGCAGCTCCATATGAACAAAGAGACTGTCAGACATTTTGAATTAAACCAAGAAGAATAGAAACAGTTTATATTGTTGTGTTAGTTTAGTCTCAGCTGACAGTGACGATGCACAACTTCCATTAAAGTCAAATTATTCCAAATTAATTTCAACAGAACATCACCTGGTGTTGATGGAGCGCAGGTGAGTTATTGATCACCATGAAAATTATAAACTGTCTGTTTCTTTTAAACAGATATTTATCTGAAAAGTGTTGCTGTCGTTCTCCCCGACATCTTTTAATCTAAGTTTGATTTTCTCATTGGAACATTTTTAGTTTTATATGTGGAGGCAGAAATAAACAGTAAATGAATCAGTTTGTTTCTTCTGTTTTTAACACACACACACACACACACACACAACAACACACACAGGATGGGTAACCTGAGCACTGTTAGTATTGCATAGAGAGTGACAGGCCAATACATGTTTTATTCACTACAACCCACAGATACATCCTCTAAACACACACACAGACACACACACTCTGGCAGTGTGTCTATGTGTGTGTGTGATGTCAGTGTTTCTGACAGAGAGGTTTGTTGAGTGTTAAATATTCATGCTGCTCTCCGCCTTCACTGAGGCAGAAAGGCCAGTGTGTGTGTTTAATGTGTTACTGTGTGTGTGTGTGTGTGTGTGTGTACTGTGTGTGTAATGTGTGTGTGTGTGTGTGTGTGTGTGTGTGTATGTGTGTGTGTGTGTGGGGGGGTCCATTTGCAGGCCGTCCTCCATCACAGCAGATGAGTAAATACAGTTTGAATGTTATTAATAGCTGTAGATGGAGTCAGATGAATGCAGCCAGACTCTGGTACAAATGAATCACATTTAACCTCAGGATAATAAACTCACCACTGATTTAACTAAAGACTAAAAACATGATTCTAAACCTCCAGCACTGTCAGTGTCAGGTCACATTTAACCTTTGACCTAAGATGTGTTTGTTTATTCTCTCATTTCATTTTCAGTCTGTGATTAAAACTGAGTCTGTGAGTTTTTAAATGTAAGTGTTTTTGTATGGAAGTTCTGCATGTGGAGAATCTGTGTAAGTGAAGTGTTCATTTACAGACTCATGATTTACTGTAACTAAATTAAAAACTCAAACTCTGTGTGTGTGTGTTTATGTAATGAGCTGGTAAATTAAAGTGCGTGCTGCTACATGCATTTTGTCGTTACAGGAAATTAATGAGGAATAACATGTCATCACACCCTGCATATATCTGTGTGTGTGTATGGGGGGTGGGGGTGGTGATTGAAGTACACTGCAGACTGTGGTACTACTCTGTGGCATTACTACTTTTACTTCAGTAGAATATCTGACCCATGCAGAGGACAGGACTCCTCCTGTCTGGACTCAGACTCAGACTCAGACTCAGACTCAGACTCAGACAGCTGCAGGATCACAGTGTTTAAACCACAGAGCAGGTTTCCTGACTGTCAGAGCTGCAGAGTCCCCAGAGACCAGCAGCTCGGTCAGCCTCCAGATATCACACACACACACACACACACACACACACACACACACACACACACACACAATCCTGTTTAGAAACACACTCTCTCTCTGTCAGTGTTTGTCTTTAGTCTTTTTTCGTCAGGATGTGTCCTTTTAGAAAAACACATCACTGCACTTCATCTCTCCATCCCTCCACCTCTCTCTCTCTCTTCATCCTCCACCTCTCTCTCCAGTCTCTCTCTCTCTGCCCCCTCTCTCTCCTCCCTTCATCTCTCCATCCCTCCACCTCTCTCTCTCTCTCATCCCTCCCCTCTGTCTCTCTGCCCCTCTCTCTCCTCCCTCTCTCTCTTCATCCCCTCCACCTCTCCCTCTCCCCTCTCTCTCTCTCTCTCTTCATCCCTCCACCTCTCTCTCTCTCCTCTCTCCCCCTCTCTCTCCTCCTCTCTCTCTCTTCATCCCTCCACCTCTCTCTCTCTCTCCCCATCCTTTCTTCTCTCTGTCCTTGTTTCTGTCATAGTGACCTCTTCTTAAAGCAACAAAATGTTTCACAGCTGAACTGAAAACAGACACAACATGTAGTATCACTCATACTGATACTGCATCTACTGAGACTGCAACATCTTCTACATCTGAGTTTTACTTCATTGATTCTCAAAGATTGTAACGTATTTCTCTCCTCTCCTAACTACGGTGTACTGTGTGTATTAAGATAGGATAAGATATTATATATTACTTGTAGTACTTGTAGTACTGCAGTCAGTACTACAGTTGTTGATGTATTTTCTGTTGATGTATCTCATATAAAACCTCCTCTGTGTCTCTGTGTCTCTGCAGCCATGTCCGGCCTCGTCGTGCCCCCCATGTAAGAAACCCTCCTCCTCCTCGTCTCTCTCCTCCCCCTCGGCCAAGAGCACCAATCACCTCAGAGGAGGAGGGGCCTCAGGCAGCAGCTGACCAATCAGGAGAGAGTATTGATCCTGTGGTCTGTGACTGGATAGAGAAAACCTACGGGACTTTTTGTACAGACGTTTTTCTCCGGGTGCTTTCAGCTCTCTGTAATTATAACATTATTCTCTGTGTTTGGGGGGTGTGGTCTGTTGGTGTAAAAACTGATGTCACACCTGTGCTGTGACATCACTTCCTCTACGTGTGATGTAGTTCTGGTTGAAGAAAAACAAGTAACAGGTCATAAACTTTAAAGGCCCCAGATTACAGAAAATCTATCATTGTGTTTTACACCTGGTTTCCATGGTTACCACCGCACCGAGGACCAGGTGGTCTTCCTGTTAGGTGATCAATACCTCAGCAAACACCTGTCCACCTGGATCCAGGTGAGGGAAGACAAACAGGAAGTAGAACAAGGAGACTGGATTAAACGCTGGTTAGGAAGTCCTTGTTAGGGAGTAAGGAAGCAGGAGGCATTAGGTTAGGGAGCAAGGAAGGAGGAGGTGCTAAGTGTTGACACGTGGACTTGGTCCTGATTGGCTCCCCTCGATCACTCCAAAGAATCAGAAGGTGTTTTTACCTGATGATGACACCTGAATCATTTGGGGCCTTTAATCATGTGAGCTGTTCCTCAGCACAAAGTCTTGTGGGAAAAAAAAAGAATGAATCATCTTTCTCCCCTTCCTGGCCCCGCCCCTTCTTCCTGTAGGACCGCCCCAACCTGTCTGTGTTTTTAATTTTTATTTTTAATGCTTGCACTGTAAAAACAAATCCTGCATAGGCTACTGTGACTGTCCGTCTTCTTGTTCCGAGTCGTCTTTTTAATCATAGCCCCTCCCACTGCTCCATAAGCCCTGCCCCAAGCACTTAAACCCCGCCCCTCCCCCTCCGTGTTTTCTCTGTGGGTTTTGTGATTTTTGCCAAAGTTGTAGCTGAATATTTATACGTAACTGTGGTTGATCACGCACCCCCCCCCCCCGCCCCAACCCCCCGTCCGTCACTGCGCTCACTGAGAAAAACTCTTTTTGTAACATACAGATTATAAATAGTGTATTTATATCTGAGATGGTTTTTGTATAAATGGATGTGAGTCATGTCGTCTTCATGGGTTTAGACGTGTGTTTGTGACACTGAAAATAAAAAACCATCGTTTTGTATCAAAAGAGAACTGAACGTTGACATCTTCACACATTTTTAGCACTGTCAAAGCTGATTTGTCCAATCAGCTCCACTCGTTTTGGGTTTTTGTTGTTTTTAATGTAAATCTTGTTTTAATGAATGTTTGGCTGTAATGAAATGATTTCCTCACAGTGAATAAAGTCAGGACGCTCTGACACAGTCTGACGCCTCAACTCATTTTGTCTCCATCATCAGAATCAAAGGTTCATGACTGTAAAATACTTTGTTATAGCCTCAGGAAAGAGTCATAGACCAGTGAAGGAACTGCACTTCTTTGCACTTCGAAATCTGAAAACTGAAGTTAACAACAAGTTCACAGACTAGTTCTCTGGCTTCCTCCCACAGTCCAAACACATGCAGGTTAACTTGTGACTCTAAATTGTCTGAGGTGTGAATGTGAGTGTGAGTGGTTGTTTGCCTGTATGTGTTGGTCCTGTAATGGACTGGCGATCCGCACAGGGTGTACCCCTCCTCTCGCCCAATGACAGCTGGGATAGGCTCCAGCCCCCCACGACCCTTAATGAATAAGCGGTAAAGATAATGAATGGATGGATGTCTCATCTTAAATTAACAATAATTAGAACATTTTAACAACTTCAACTTAAAGTCATCACTACCCAAATCTATACATACAGAAATAACAAGTCCTCCAACCTAAACGTTGTTCCTGTCCTCAGCTACAACTCACAACAGTGAGCAATCCATCCTCTTCTTCAGTCTGACGTCACGACTGATGAAAATCCTGTTTCCTGGTCCAACTTCTCTGAGTCTCTCCTGTTTTCCAGACGCTGCAGTGCTGAGTTGAACAACACCAAAAACTATTCAGTGTCATTCTACTGCTTTCGCTGTGACGAGGAGAAGAGGAAATGGATGCAGCTGATTTTTTAAAACAAATAAAGACAAACTTTTCTGTGCTACCCAAACCTGCTAATGTTAGCTAGGTCAGCTGGTTAATGTTAGTACCCGCTGGTAACAAACAGTTTTTCTTAATTTGTGTAAAAACTGGAACTTAAATTGAAGAGAAGAGACTCAGAGAAGTTGGACCAGGAAACAGGATCAGACAACAAGCTGATAGGTTGTACCAGCAGCAGTCGTATGGAGCTTTGTCGTCATGTTGACAATAATAATCACAGCCTCTGTTTGGTTACATTTAGGAACAGACTGTGGTTTTGGCTAAAATTGTTTGCAAAAGAAACAACAATAACTATCCGGTTCAAACAGGAACTGAACTCAAGTCTTCTGTGTAAAAGACCCAAACATCTGCCACAACTTCATGTTGACTTGCTCTTTATATGAGCCCTGATAAAGATGGTTCCAGTCCAATGTTCTGCTGGGAAACCTCGGCTCCTTCATTCATCTGGATGTTACTTTACCACCGCCTAAACACTGAAGACCAAGCCCCCCCCGCCACGGCACCAGGGGCCTCCCCCTGCAGGACAATCCCACTACGCTACCAAGTCCATAGATCCCAATCTGATCCAGCATCCAGCAGATCCAGAACAAACCAGGACCCAAAGGACCCCCCCCAGAGGTCCTGGTCTGAGGGAGCCGACACAATATTAGACAGATTTGTTAATGTTGTGGCTGCTCTGTGATAAAATGTCAGAAGAACATATTTTGTGGAGGATGTTTTTGTCTAAAGAGACAGGAAGTGAAACCCTCCAAAATAAACTGTCTGTGGCCACAGAGTCGTGGAAAGTTAGGACTGGACTGGGTCGAGTGTTGGCCTTGAATCCAGGACTTTTTGAGAGAACAGTAAGTGAACCGTTCGTCTCTCCTCTGAAAACATGAACCAGATTAGTCCAAGATCTGAGAGCTGAACAGGATCAGTCTGACATTTTAGGAAATCCTCTTTGTTTGTGGTTTTACAGAGAAATCCTCCTCGGTCCTCTCAGATCAGACGTCTGTCCTCAGACAAACAGTTTAACATTCAGCAGAAACAGAAACGAGCGTCTGGAGTTAAATCGTTTGTTTGACAAGTCTCTTATCATCCGTGTTTCATATCTTCTCTTTTCTTTTATTTCAGTTTGATGATTAAATGTTTTTCAGCCAAAGACAGAAAAACAGACAGAAACCGTTAATGAACTTTTATTAAACGGCTTCATTCCCCTCGGCAGACACAAAAGCACAAACAGGATTTGATTAAGATAAATCACTGATAACCTCAAACTCATTATTACACAGAGCTTTATTTATTCTCTTTGATTTGTTAGAATTTAAATCCAGAGCTTTGTCCCTGCTGCTCACCTTTGAGCCTCAGGTCACCTGACAGGTGTGTTCAGGTGTGTTCGGGGGTGGGGGTGGTGTCACCTACTCCTGTTGGACCTTTGTATTATTACCTGTTTTATTTTGAAATGTTTTTTCTTGTGTGTCCGTTGGTTGTTTTACTTCCTGTCCTGGTGTTTCCCTCCTGCTCCAGCCTGATTAGTTTCACCTGGTCCTCGTTACCTGTCAGTTCCTCTGCTTCTCTTCCTGTTGCTGGATCATCTGGTCCCAGCTGCTGTTGGTTTGTGATGATCCTGTACCTGGACATGGTCTCCACTCGTCTCTTTAATCTTCAGGTCAGTTTACATCAGATGACCTCTCTGGTCAGGTGCATTCTGGGACATGTGTGGTGTTTTGATCTTCCGCTGCTGTGGTTACGACTGGCGACACACTGACACCCTGCTAGGAGGGAGTGACCTTTGACCTCGGGGAGGGGGGGGGGGGGGGGGGGGGGGGGGGTGTCTAACATCTCAGGAAATCTACTTATTGTCGAAAATGTTGCACTGCTCCTTTAAAGGGACCTGACAGCTACTGTGAACCATAATAATCTCTCTTCTTCTTCTTCCTCTGTCGCAGGAAAACATGTGATTCTGTTTCTGTTTCCAGGCAAGAAACACACACACACACTCACACACACTCAGAGCTCAGGGATCTCCCTGAGGACCTGATTGAGAGCAGGGAGCTCTGGTTGCCGTGGCAGCAGCAGCTCCCCTCCTCCATCAACACTCGTTTTCCTTTTTTCACTCGTTTGTCTCTCCTTTGTTGTCCTCCCTCTCTCTCTCTGTAGTTGTTTGACCAACTTTAACCTGAACCAGTGAAAACAGATGAAGCTGCAGAATAAACCAGTTCACAGCTGTTTATATGTCTGCTCATGATTTCACATTATTTTATTTCATACATCAGATCATTTTAAATCCAGGTGTTGATACAGAGTCCTGCAGTGATGATGTATTTCTGTAGTCCAGACCTGAAGTTAGCGTCATCCTGGTTCCCTCCACAAAAAGCCAATGATAGTCACATGACGTCAACGTCTCCACCACTAAGCTTCCAACTGGTCATTTCATTTAGCTCTGAGCTCTTCTACAAAAGCCTTTCTTCTTAGAAAGTTAGTAATAGTTTGAAAGAGCGTGAGTAGAAACACAACGAGGCTGTAAAGGTGGACTGGTGAGTAGATGGGTTTTCATGTTAGTAGTCTCATTTAGACACTCGTTAGCAACCGCCTTTTTTAAGACACGTAAAAGCTTCAAACATCAGGAGTGGGGGATTTACTGACCCATTTTATGTTGGAGAATAAAACCTGAAAATGTCTTGAGCTTGTGTTAAAACCACAGACCTTATTTCAGACATTTATCCAGAAACACACTGACTTTGGGACGAGGGAACAGGAAGAGCTAACATGCTTTAGATCTCTGAGATAAGTTGAAAAAAAAGGTTTGATTAAATTTTTCCTTAATCCATGAATCAGATCTGAGATCAGCCCCCCCAGTGTTCAGGTACAGCTTGTTCTCTGAGGCTGATGCTCTCCATTACTGCTGATCGATAGACGACCTATTGATTGACCTGAAATCGATCGGTTCTCATTGACACACTCCGTCTGTGTGTGTGTGTGTGTGTGTGTGTGATCTTTCTGACCTTGTCTCATCGTCCAATCAGGATGTTTACATCAGTGTGTGTGTGCGTGCAGTCATGTCCAGCTCGTTAACACACCTGTTTCCTCGTTAGTGATCTGATTGGATTGTTTAGACTCACCTGACCCACCTTAACGAGCCCAGACAAACTTTCACAAAGCTTCCACATGTTTGTTTGTTTATTTGTTTTTATTTGTTAGTGAAACTTGTATTGGAACAGCAGGTGTCACTTCCTGTTGGTTACATGATGATGACAGGTGTCATCAAGCAGGTGACAGCCTCTGAAGAAGACTGTGACATGTGGTTGAAAGTTCAGGAAAATATTAAATCCTTTCAGGACCGGTTTGAATTAAAACTGTTTGTTACTCTCACAAAGTGTGTTTTTTTTCCCTGAGGGCAGTGAACGCAGCACAGCAGCAAGCCAGCAGACTGTGAAGCATTTGAATGACAGTTCAGAGGGTTGGGATTCTCAGCGTCCTGTAGGTGAACTGTGTGAACATCAAACTCCTGTTTCAGACTTGGGGACAAACAGAAGAGGAGGAGGAGGAGGGACATGATTTTCCCATCAACCCCTTCTCACCTCTGAATTGAATGGGTATTGATCTGCAGTCGCTGCCATGGCAACACATCGTGGACAGCAGAGATCAGAGGTCAGAAAATATGTTTCTACTTTTTGGTCAGAGCCAGCCTTCATCCTCATCTTCTTCCTCTCTGATAGGTCTGAGTGGTAAACTGATCACCAGGCTGATCAGCATGGCCAGCCGAGACTAAAGGCAGGACCAGACGAGATGACGAAATAAAACAGACTTTATTAACAACAAAGTTCTCTACTTGAGTGACAAAGAAACAGAGGCTATAAACTTTCCTAGGGCGGATAAGATAACAAAAACAAAAAAGTCACTCTCAAAGGAGGCAACAAAAGGCTATGAGGATTTAACAAAAACGCCCAATAGGGAGGAAAACCAGAAAAGTTTCTAAATAAAACTCTCTCCTAAAAAAACGGAGGACCTAAGAAAAGCTATGAACATAAACGAAACAAATCGCCCAAAAGGAGGAATCAAACAACTAAGAAAGTACTCTGGCCAAGGCAAGAAACTGAGATATCAAAATTTACAAACAAAAATCACTCTTGGTAGAGGAACAATGGCTTACTGAGGAATACTGTGGTTGTGATTCAAGGTTGAGGTAAGTCGGGTGAACGGACAAAGACACTCTGGCACAAGATAAAGGAGACACAGACTATTTAAACACTAGAGAGGTAATGGGAAACAGGAAGACATGAGAATCAGGACACACAGGTGATACAGGAAGGCAAGTGTTTGAAACGAGAGGAGTGTAAATCCTTCAAAAATAAAACAGAAATGACAAGACCAAAACCCAAGACAAGACAAACTCACCGTAGGACAGAACCTCTTCAGGACCGCTACCAGACGGGTTCAGGACTGTCCAGGATGGTCACGGTTTAAGTCTTCTAATGAGACTGTGGTCCAAGATGAATCGTGAGGGGAACCTAATCCTCCTCCGGTCCATAACCTCCCAGTCCACCAAGTATTATTTGCCCCTGCCCCGGCCAAGGCACTGCCAGCAGCTTGACTTTGTAGACGGGGCCTGGGTCAACCACCTCTGGAATCAAACAACTAAAGAAAGTACTCTAAGGCTAAGGCAAGAAGCTTGAGATCAAGATTTACAAACAAAAAATCACTCTTACTGGAGACGTGAGCACTGGGCAACACTGTGGCTGTGGTTCAAGGCTGGAGGTAAGAGGTAGTTGAGCAGACAAAGACACTCTGGCACAAGACAGGAGACTGAACTGTTAAACACGCAGGTAATGAAACAGGTGGAGACAATGAGTAATCAGGACACTGGGTGACACATGAGGAAGAACAAGTGTTCTGGCTTGAAAATTAATAAAATCCTTCAAAATAAAACGGAAATGACAAGACAAAATCCCAAGACAAGACAAACCTCACATGATGTGAACCCCCCTTCTAGGACCCATTTCGCGGTCCAGACTATCCAGGATAAGACCCAGGTGAAGTCTTCAATGAGACTGTGGTCCCAAGATGAATAAGTGAGGGAACACTGTCTCTCCTCGGTCCATAACTACCTCCCAGTCACAAGTATTGTTTGCTGACCCCGGCTAGTACTGTAGCAGCTTCTTGACTTTATTAGCAGAGCGGGGCCTCCGTCAGCAACTCACCTCTGGAGGAGGGAGGAGGCGGGGGAGTCGGAGACCATGGGGGCTCTGTATTTGGCTACCTGTTACATGAAAAGTGGGGTGGGCGGAGGGATCGGCAGGCTGTGAAGGCGGGCAGCTACAGGACCGATGATCTTGGTGATGGAAACGGACCTGGCGGTGCCAGCTTCTGGAAGGACTCTGGTGGGTTCTAACGGCCGAGAGCCACACTCTCTGACCTGGCCGGTGAGTGGGGTGGGCAGGTCTCCTGCCCGGTCTGCCGCCTTTTTGACCCGATCTCCCTGGCGGATGAGAACCTGTCGGGCGGCTGACCAGATGCGTCGGCACCGGCGGATCATGGAGTGGGCGGAGGGCACTGACACTTCGGGTTCCTGGTCAGCGAAAACAGGGGGCTCGTAGCCGTAAACACACTTGAAGGGTGAGAAACCTGTGGCTGAGGTGGGCAAAGAGTTGTGGGCATACTCAACCCAGACCAGGTGTTTGCTCCATGTTGAGGGGTTCTGGGACACTAGACACCGAAGGCCGGTTTCCAGCTGTTGATTGAGGCGTTCGGTCTGGCCGTTGGCCTCCGGGTGGTAACCTGAAGTCAGGCTGGCCTTAGCTCCGATGAGCCGACAGAATTCCCTCCAGAAGCACGACACGAACTGGGGCCCCCGGTCGGAGACGATGTCCTTGGGAAAACCGTGAACTTTGAAGACATGGTTAATCATAATTTCAGCCGTTTCCTTGGCTGAAGGCAGTTTAGGCAAAGCTATGAATCTGACCATCTTAGAAAACCTGTCCACCACAGTGAGGACGGTGGTGTTACCTTGGGAGACCGGGAGCCCTGTGACAAAGTCCATGGATATGTCGGCCCACGGTCTGGAGGGGATGGGAAGCGGCTGCAGTAGTCCCACGCGTGACCTGGAGGACGTCTTATTCCTGGCGCAGACCGAACATGCCTCGACGTACTCCCGGACCTGCGGTTCCATGGATGGCCACCAGAACCTCCGGGAGATGGCGAACATAGTCCGTCGAACTCCCGGATGACAGGAGAGCAGCGATGTGTGGGCCCAGTGAATCACCTGTGGGCGCAGATCAACAGGGACAAACAATCGATTCTCAGGGCACCCACTAGGTGGAGGAGCCTCACCATTCGCTTGCTTAACCTCATTTTCTATCTGCCAAGTAACCGCTCCTACCACACAGGTCAGTGGAAGGATAGGCTCTGGTTCCTTGGCAACAGGCTCAGGGTCGTAGAGTCGTGACAGGGCGTCTGGCTTGACGTTCCGGGACCCCGGCCTGTAAGAAAGAGTAAAGGCAAAACGATTAAAGAACAGCGCCCACCTGGCCTGACGAGAATTTAGTCTCTTGGCTTTACGTATATACTCTAGGTTCTTGTGATCAGTCCAGACGATAAATGGGTGTTCAGCCCCCTCCAACCAGTGCCTCCATTCCTCCAGGGCCACCTTGACTGCTAGCAGCTCTCGATTACCGACATCATAGTTCCGCTCTGCCCGGGACAGCCGCCGCGACAGGAAGGCACAGGGATGCATCTTCCCATCCTGCTCCGACCGCTGAGAGAGGACCGCCCCGATCCCTTCGTTGGAGGCATCCACTTCAACCACAAACTGCCGTTGGTGGTCTGGCATAGTGAGGATCGGCGCCGTGGTGAAGCGGGTCTTGAGGTCTTGGAAGGCGGCCTCTGCTTCTGGGGACCAGGAAAACTGCACCTTCGAGGAGGTTAGGGCATGAAGTGGGGCTGCTATTGCGCTGAAGCCTCTGATAAACCGCCTGTAAAAGTTAGCAAATCCGAGGAACTGCTGAACCTTCTTGCGGCTATCAGGCGTGGGCCAATTGGCCACAGCGCTGACTTTAGCCGGATCCATCTGCACCTTCCCAGGGGCTACTATGAAGCCCAGGAAGGAGATGGTGTTGGCATGAAACTCGCTCTTTTCTGCTTTAACATAGAGTTTGTGTTCTAGTAGTCGTTCTAGGACAGTGGCTACGTGTTTCTTGTGGGTTTCTAGGTCAGGCGAGTATATGAGAATGTCATCTAAGTAGACGTATACAAAATGGTCTAGGAAGTCTCTCAGGATGTCATTGACCATGGCCTGAAAGACAGCGGGAGCGTTGGTGAGTCCGAATGGCATGACCAAATATTCATAGTGACCACTAGGTGTGTTGAATCCTGTCTTCCACTCATCCCCCTCCCTGATCCTGACTAGGTGGTAAGCGTTTCGGAGATCTAGTTTGGTGAAAATCTTGGCCTGCTGGAGCTGATCAAAGACAGATGACATGAGAGGTAATGGATATCGGTTTTTGATGGTAATATCGTTAAGAGGGCTGTAATCGATACAGGGCCTTAGAGACCCGTCCTTCTTAGCCACAAAGAAAAACCCGGCCCCGGCAGCTGATGAGGAGGGGCGAATAAGCCCCGCTTTCAGTGAGGTCTCTATGTACTCGGTCATGGCCGCTTTCTCCGGACCAGAGATGGAGTACAAACGACCCTTGGGGATGGTGGAACCAGGGATCAAGTCTATGGCGCAGTCGTACGGTCTGTGAGAAGGGAGTGACATGGCCTTGGTCTTACTAAAAACCTCCCGGAGATGGTGGTAACAGGAGGGTACGGATCTCAGGTCAGAGGTCTCAGGGTCTGTGGTAACATTGAGAGAGACATGGTTAATAGTTGTCATATTTTCTCCCTGAAACGAGTTGAACCCACAGTGGTTCGCACAGTCCTTCCCCCATCCCAAGATTTCCTCTGTTCTCCAGTTTATGTGGGGGTTATGTTCTTTTAACCACGGGAAGCCTAGAATGAGTGAGTGCTGGTGGGAACGAAACAAATGAAAATGCATGAGTTCATGGTGATCATCTACAATAACTTTGATCAGTTCAGTCTTGTGAGTCACATTGAATATTAAGGTCCCGTCCAGGGCGCTGGCCTTTAATGGCTTGGATAATTGTTCAGTTTTCAACTTGAGCTTTTGGGCAAGATCCCAGTCCATGAGACTTTCATCAGCCCCTGAATCAATAAGTACCCCAAGTGAAATTGTGATGTCATGATGCTTTACCTTGATGGGCGTGAGGGTACGCGGAACATGGTTAGAATCCGTGAGTTGACTCACCACCTTGGGCCTTTTAGTAGGACAGGTAGCGACGAGGTGGTCTGACTCCCCGCAGTAAAAGCACCGGCCCTCCTGCTGCCTTCGTCGTCGCTCCTCTGGCGTCAGCCGTGCCCTGCCGAGCTGCATGGGCTCCTCCTCCCCAGCCGTGGGGAAAGGAGGACGTTGCTCAGAGGGAGTGCGACGGGACTCCAGCCAGTCAGGTGCAGGTGTGCGGGGTGTTCTCCCTGATGATGGCCTGCTTCCCCGTTGCTGCTTGAGTTCGCGGATTCGGTTGTCAGTCCGGATGGCGAGGGCGATGAGGGAGTCCAGGTCCGGAGGTAGGTCCAAGGGAACCAGCAGTTCCTGTATGGAAGCCGTCAGACCCTTCAGGAACACGTCATATAAAGCTGTGGGGTTCCACCCACTCTCCGCCGCCAGGGTGCGGAAGTGGATGGCATAATCACAAACCGAGCGACTGCCCTGTGTCAGCCCGCTCAGCTCCCTAGCCTTTTCCCTATCTGTGGACACAGGGTCAAAAGTTCTCATAAGTGCTGCCTTAAAGTCCTCGAGGGAACTGCAAAGTGGGGACTCTCGAGCCCACTCTGCCATGGCCCAAGCTCTAGCTCTGCCTGCCAGATGGGAGACCATAAAGGCTATCTTGGACCTGTCTGTGGTAAAAGCATGGGGGGAATGTTCAAAATGTATAGAGCAGTCAATCAGGAAAGCTTTGCATTGCCCTGGTTCCCCAGAGAAACGTTCTGGGGGCGCCAATTTAATTCCTGCCCCGGTGAAGGGAACGGCCTGAACTGCAGCCGCTGCGGTATCTGGAGGTACAGGTGCTGTGGATGGGCTGGTAGTCTGTTGCAGGTGGTTGATCAAGTCCCGCACTTGGAACGACAGCTGGCCTAGTTGCGAGGCCATCGCCGTCTGAAACTCCTCCTGCTGGGAGAGGCGTACTTCCTGCGCGTGCAGCGCCGCTGTCAGCTGGCCAGTCTCTGCTGAGTCCATACTGGCCAGAGTGTACTGTCAGGCCGAGACTAAGGCAGGACTCAGGCCTTGAGATGTCATCTGAAACAGACTTTAATAACAACAAAAGTTCTCTCCTTGGTGACAAAACAAGCTACTCTACATTTCCTAAAGTAGGATGAATACGCAAAACAAAAGTCACGCACTCAAAGGAGGCGACAAAGGCTGTAAGAGAGTTTAACAAAAAAGCGCTCAATAGGAGGAAAACCAAGAAAAGCTCTAAATAAAACTCTCTCCTAAAAAGCAGGAGGACCTAGAAAGCTATGAACACCGGCAGTAAAACAAAATCGCTCAAAAGGAGGAAATCAAACAACTAAGAAAGTACTCTAAGGCTAAGGCAAAGAAACGAGATATCAAAATTTACAAACAAAAATCACTCTTACAGAGGAACAACCTTGGCTTACTAGAGCAACACTGTGGCTGTGATTCAGGCTGGAAGTGAAATCGGAGGAAATGAACAAAAGACACTCTGGCACAAGACAAAGGAGACACAGACTATTTAAACACGCAAGAGGTAATGGGAAACAATTGGAACAATGAAGTAGTAGGACACACAGGTGACACATGAGGAAGGAGCAAGAAATGTTCTGAAGCAGAAATCTAAATCCTTCAAATAAAACAGGAAATGACAAGACCAAAATCCCAAGACAAGACAAACCTCACATGATGTGACAGACAACTATTTTTTATCTTAAGCCATTCTGTCTCTACCAGATATTAGACCTGTCCCCTGGAACAAGTATCATGTCTCTACAGAAATACCATAACGCATAATTGTACTGTTTATTTACACTAACAGGACTGAAGATTTTTGTTTTCTGTAATTTATGTATTTTATATTCTGTATACAATCTGTCTAGTGCACAATGACAATTTTAAGTTAGAATGTTAAGCTTAAGATCAAGAGAAATATGACAATTTATGTCCATGATATATAATATAATATGAACTGATAAATGAAATTTACATGTTTTTTTTTTTTTTGCTATATAGCCCTCCTTTACACTCTGCTCCATTTATCATTTCTTTTCACGCTGTTTCATCTTCCCTATCATCCCTTCCTGTAGAAGCCCAGGCTCTTGCTCCTGCATTGTAAAAGGTTATGAACACGCACAGCCAGGAGGGGTGAGCGCGCCAGCGCATGCTGCACACTGAACCTGCGCATTCATTGTTGTTCTTCTGTCTTTCCAATTACATTAGCAAATTCACAAAAGAACAGTGACATAAATACACACACAAAAGACACACACCTGAACACACACACACTTGAACAGTGTTTATCAGAGCAGACCAACAGGCGAAGTCACTAGACAGTCGACTAATGTTTTGGAGTTTTCCTCCATTATGTGGCCAGGTAATAAGTTGTTCACTCATAAAGTAGCCAGTGCTTGGTTGTCAGTCTAAATTCTCCTCACAACAGCATGCATTAAAACAAAGTGCTCTAGTCACTCTTTGTGAACCACCGAAACATACAACTACTGGGCATACACTATACAGTCTGATGGACACATTGCAGCAGCTCACATAACACAAAAACAGAATCTTCAGTTTTGCTTAGTTGCCAATAGTTACCAACAGTATATCCTGTGTTCAAATACTCTGTGCGCAGCTTCTTCCTTTGCTCCCATTATAATTACTACTACCTCTGAAAAGGCAGTGCTGTCACATAAGATGTTTCATGCTTCCCCGTTTCGAACATTACGTATTGCTCTGCGGTATCTGGGTACAGGTGCTGTGGATAGGCTACAGTAGTCTGTTGCAGGTGGTTGATTAGGTCCGCACTTGGGCGACAGCTGGCCTGAATTCGCGAGGTATGCGTCTAAACTCCTCCTGCTGGGAGGCGTACTTCCTGCTGGCGTGCAAGCGCCGCTGTCAACTAATAGTCTCTACTGAGTCCATACTGGCCGAGTACCTGTCAGGCGAGACTAAAGGCAGGACTCAGACACCAGAGATGACGTAAATAAACAGACACAATTAACAACAAAAGTTCTCCTAGAGTGACAAAAGAAACAGAGGCTATAAAACTTTCCTAGGGCGGATAAGATAGCAAAAGTAAAGTCACTCTCCAAGGCAAACAAGGCTGAAAGGATTTAACAAAAACCAATAGGAGGAAAGCAGAAAAGCTCAATAAACTCTCCTAAAAAAGCGGAGGACCTAAGAAAGCTATGAACATAAGCAGGTAAAACAAAATCGGCTCCAAAGGAGGAAATCAAACAACTAAGTACTCTAAGGCTAAGGCAAGAAACTGAGATATCAAAATTTACAAACAAAAATCACTCTTGGAGATTGTTAAACACTGGAGAGCAACACTGTGGCTGTGGATTCAAGGCTGGAGAGTAGAGTCGGGTGACAGTTAAAGACACTCTGGCACAGACAAGGAGACACAGACTATTTAAACACATGAAGGTAATAGAAACAGGTGGAATTAATGAGTAATCAGGACACACAGGTGACACATGAGGAAGAACAAGTGTTCTGAAACGAGAAGGTGTAAATCCTTCAAAATAAAACAGGAAATAAGACCAAAATCCCAAGACAAAGACAAACCTCACCGCAGTGTGACACAGCAGACAGATGTTGCGCTGACAGTGAGGCTCCACTCGTACGTTCCGCTCCATGATGGCGGCAGCAGTGGTGGTTGTGGTGAGAGCAGGTACTTCCTGTTTCCTGTTCATTGGAAAATGTTTACTCTTCACATCCTAAAATCAATAATCAATAAAACTTCAGAGTCAGAGAAAAGACCAGCGACTGATTATCAATCAGCCTGACCAGTCCACCGTGTCGCCGTGACGACCAGCGGCTGTAAACATGTAAATACGAGGTGGGGTGGGGGGTGGGGGGGTCTCTGGGGGGGGCGCCCATGTTTGTTGATGAAACTAAAACAAGACAAACAAAGAGACAAAACAAACTAATTACCTGCAAACAAACCTGATCGTCTGAGAGCTAACGAGGATTAACGAGAGTCACACTGTGTTTACACACAGGAAGTGTGTGTGTGTGTAACAGGATGTTGTGACATCAAGATAACATTCCATCAGTGTTTCCTCCAACACACACACACACACACACACACACACACACACACACACGCTGAGCTGAATAATTGATGGTTCAGTGGTGAAACTAAAACAGTCTGTTTTTAATAAAACGTGTGTGTGTGTTCAATAAAATATCAGATTGTCATGTCGACGGATAAATAATGAATCTACACATTATAGAGCTGCTCTATCACACACACACACACTCTGTGGCTTTGACCCTCAAACCTGTTTTTTTTTGAGACAAACACTTTGAGTGTAGAGAGAAAGGACATCAACACAGTGAAGACGAAGAACGAGCAAACGGAAGGAAACAAGAAAGAGAGGAAATGACAAGAAGGAGGTTTGTTCTCTGAAGTCTGAATTTCTGAGTTCCCAGTCAGAACTTTGAACCTGAGCAGCCTCCTGAAGTCGAGGAGCAACCCCACAACCCCGACATCAGAGTCCAAGATAGGCTGCTCCTCCCATCAGCAGCAGTGATCACTCTGCTAATGTTCCTGTTTATAGCAGCTCAGTCTTATTAGTTTCACATGAAGTCAGTCAGACACATAGTACTGTGTTTGGAGGAGATTTATTCACAAACTGTGAGTCATGTGACAATGGGAGTCACACTGGGTGAGAGAGGACAAGTTTCTCTACATCTTCATATAGAAAGTGTCTGTGTAGGTTGGAAACTGTGGGAATTAAAAGAGGTTTGAATCAGATTTTTATGGTAAAATGTTCAGAGGTGGCAGTTAGAGTGATGATGTCACACACTCTAACCCTGAATATTCTGTGCAATACACACCCATTATAAACTCTGAGACGGTAAAATAAAAACATAAAACTTAAACTGTGATTTTATAAAAACTATAACAGCTATCAACATGAAGATTTAACCCAAAACAGTCTCAGGTCATGTGACCTGTTTAAAGTTTCAACCATGTTTCTATGTGAAAGTATGATGAAATAATGTGGCTCCAAAGAGGGCTGGGTTTGATAATTTTCACAAAAACTTCCATTCATTTTCTATGGGAAATATTTCGCAGTTTTTAATGATTTATGTCGTCATGGTTACTGAAATCGTCAGTAAAATCCACAGCGTACTGTTCTCAATCAAACCACACGTTCTGATCAGTGTGTTTGTGTCCTCACAGCGGAAAGAAGAGTTCAGTCTGTCAGAGCGAGGTTATTAATAACACTAACTGAATCAGCTGGGGGGGGGGGGGGGGTAATTGAGTTTCATAGGGTCTAAATATGATGCATGTCTGTTGTCACGGTGACAAGTGAGCGATTATCATCCCACCTTTCTAATATCAGCCTCAACACACACTCTCTCCTCCTCTCTGTCTCTCTCTCTCCCTCCCTCTCTCTCTCTGTTGCCCTCTCTCTCCCTCTCTCTCTCTCTCCTCCTCTCTCTCCTCTCTCCTCCTCCTCTCTCCTCTTCCTCTCCCCTCCTCTTCCCTCCTCCTCCTCTCCTCCCTCCTCCCTCCTCCTCTCTCCTCTCCTCTCCTCTCCTCTCTCTCCTCTCCCTCCTCTCCTCCTCCTCTCCTCCTCCTCCTCTCTCCTCCTCTCTCCTTTCCTCCTCTCCCCTTCTCTTTCTCCCCCTCCTCCTCTCTCCTCTCCTCCTCTCTCTCTTCCTCCTCTCTCCTCCCTCTCTCCTCTTCCTCCTCTCCCCTCCTCTTTCCCTCCTCCCTCTCCTCTCTCCTCCTCTCTCCTCCTCTCTCCTCTCTCCTCCTCTCTCCTCTCTCCTCTCTCCTCCTCCTCTCTCCTCCTCTCTCCTCTATCCTCCTCATTCATAAATGAGACTTTAAGGTCAGGCAGAGAGAATGACCACAGGAGAATGTATTGATCAGGTATTGATCAGTGTTTGTCGGTGTTACTGTACTGAGGTCAGACATATTGACGAGGACGAGATGATCTATAGAGACGGGGGTGGGGGGGGAGTCACAGAGAGAGAGAGGAAGTGAATATTATCTGAAAGAGTTTCTCTGAATGGAAAGCAATTAAAACTCACCATCAACACCATTAACCCCAAACACACACACAATCCTCTGTGTGTGTGTGTGTGTGTGTGTGTGTCTGATTGGCTGCTAATCCTGGTTAAATTAATGAGAAGAAAGTTAATTTGTGGTTTTGACCCTTTTCTGCTCAGAAAACGGATTACACTCAACAATACAACACACACACACATCATGAGTGTGTGTGTGTGTGTGATGATAAATGAAGGGTAGGAATGAGAGACGACAGGTTTGCTCAGTCTGTCTTTTCAAATCTCTAATGAGTGAACACACACACACACGCACACACACACACTGGCACACACTGACACACACACATACACACACACTGACACACACACACTCTCTCAGTGTGGAGTCATCAGTGAGTTGGATGAGGTTGTTATAAAGGTCTTGTTATTAAATTAATCTCTCTCATTATTTTTGACCCTTTGAGCTTCTGTACCCCCACCACCACCACCAACTCAGCGCTGCCTTCATTCACCATCCATCCATGTTCCTCCTCTGATCCACAGTCCAGACGTCCCACTCTTCAGCAGTGTTTTCCAGCTCCTCCTGCAGGATCCTGAACTGTTCCCAGACCAGATGGAATATGAGGAAAACCTGCAGAGGAAGGTGTTCAGGAGGATCCTGATCGGATGCCTTAACCACCACCTGGCTGACCTCATCTCAGCTGCTGGGATCCAGGATCTGGTCTTAGACTGGTTCTCATCCAGGGTGAACCAGCCACAGCCTCCCCTGACCCTCAGAGGAACAGGTACAGAGGATGGATGACTGGTATCCGTTCAGTCACTACCCAAAGCTCATGACCACAGGTCAGGGCTGGACCATAGATCGACTGATAAATCCAAAGCTTCACCTTCAGGCTCAGCTCCTTCTTCACCACACTGGTCCGGTTCAACATCCACATCACTGCCGATCCTGCTCCATCCTCCCCTCACTGTGAACCAGACCCTGAGAACTCTCCCTCAGCCTGGAGGGAACAATCCACTGCAGAGAACCATGTCCTCAGACCTGGAGGTTCTGACCCTCATCCAGTCTGCAGGTGTCAGGAAATGACAGTGATGGGTTCAGGAGCAGCAGCTACTGACAGGAAAACACAGGACTGACTGGACTACAGTCTGCAGCATCACACACACAGGTGAGTAGATAGACAGGTGATCAGACAAGGGAGTAGACAGGTGTGTGTCTGTAACTATTTATGGTGAAATCAGGTGAATGTGTTCGGTCTACAAACACATGAACACAGTTTTATAAACCTGATGACAACAATGTGTGTGTGTCATGTTTCTGTACACACACATACACACACACCTTCATAACAGACAGGTGTGTTTTATCTCTAATTAAAACCCAGTGGAGTTGGACTCACCTGATTGGCTGAAGAATCCACCTTAGGTAAGACACAGACACACACACACACACACATCAGACCAACTAGTTTACAAGACAGCAGTTTGATCTCCGGCTCGAGTGTACTGTGTGTGTGTGTGTGTGTGTGTGTGTGTGTGTGTGTGTGTTTAACACTCAGACTGAATAATGACTGTGAGGAGCGTTTGATTTCCTCAGTGGAGTAAACGAGGAGGGTGGAGCTAACTCTCTGATCAGACTGTTTCTACTTTATTTTATTGTTTTTTCCTCAGGTGTTGTTGTACTTCCTGTCTCTGTGTGTCCTCACCTGTTCTCTGCCCACTCACCTGCGCCCCTGCTGTTTCCCCCTGGTTGAACCTGTTTATTTTCTGCAGTGTTGTTCTCTGTCAGGTCGGCATTGTATCTCCAGTCTTTTCCTCCTGTCATCTCACCTGGTTTGATGTTTGGATCATTACCTGTTCTCTGTCTCTGCTCACCTGAGGACGCCTCCTGTGAGTCACCTGAGCTGTTTCAGAACTGGTTGGACAGGTAGGTTTAAGGCGCTCCTCCTCCAGGTACCTGGCTCACTTGTGTCCAGCCTGTACACTCATGCTCTACCAGTCATCCAGGTATCACCAACTTTAGAGAAAACAAACATGGCAGATGACAAGCAGGAAGAAGTGATGATGGAGGTTTGTGAAGAGACTGACAGGACTCATACTGCAGTTCACTCGACAGCCACAGGGGTCAGTAATAACTAAGGTTTCTTCAAACTGAACCTTTACTGTTGTTCAGCTGCTGACAAAGACACAGAGGTCAGAAACTCCTGTGGTTCATTGATCCATGATACATTCACTGAGGCTGATATGGGTCACATGATCAGAGCATGACCAATCAGATAAGGATATGTTGTACTGACAATCAGGAAGTGAACATCAGTGTCATTGTTTCAAAACATCTGTTTTGTTTTCTGAATTGTAATGAATGAATTTTAGTACTTGTTTTCTCTGAGACCCCATCTCGTGGTCGGGGTTTTCGGTGGAGACTGATAAAGGCCGAGGATGAAACCTGGAGGATGCAGTCAGAGTCACCACCTGCGTCCTGGCAGCCACAGATAATGTCCATCCTTTATTATTAGAGAGTTCTTGGTTCTTCAGAATCATTGTTTTAGTCCAGCTTTGGCATTTTGAATATTGTGTTAATTTACAATTTTAAATAAACAGTTCTTCATTTTTTGGACATCCTTTGACCATCCTAGACAGCATTCTGAAGAGTTTGTGTTAAACTCTAATGTTAACAGCTCAGGTGTTCTTCAGGAGCAGATCTGATCTGATTCTCTGACAGAAAAACAACAACAAAGACTTTCTGTGAGCGTCCATGTTTCTCTGAGGAGACATCACCTCAGTTCAGACTCTGATGGAAATGGAATGCAGTATAACCACAACATTTTTCATGTTTTAGTACTTGTCTTGTTAGATCTCAGTGCTGCTTTTGATACAATTGACCATCACATCCTTTTACAGAGACTGGAGCACTTTATTGGTATTAAAGGAACTGCACTAAACTGGTTTGGTCTTCAGTTTGTACATGTTAACAACTACTCCTCCATGTACACAAAAGTTAGACATGGAGTTCCACAAGGGTCAGTGCTTGGACCAATCCTCTTCACTTTGTATATGCTTCCCTTGGGCAATATTATCAGGAAACACTCCATAAATTTCCATTGTTATGCAGATGATACACAGCTTTATCTGTCAATGAAGCCTAATGAATCCAATCAGCTAGCCAAACTCCAGGCTTGTCTTAGGGACATTAAAACTTGGATGACAAACAATTTTTTACTACTGAACTCAGATAAAACTAAAGTCATTATAATTGGTCCTGAACACATCAGAAACAAACTTTCTAATGACGTAGCTCCACTAGACGGCATTGCCCTGGCTCCCAGCTCCACTGTAAAGAATCTGGGAGTCATCTTTGATCAGGATATGTCCTTTAACTCACATATAAAACAAACTTCTAGGATTGCCTTCTTTCACCTGCGTAATATCACCAAAATTAGACATTTTCTGTCTCAAAAGGATGCAGAAAAACTAGTCCATGCATTTGTTACTTCTAGGCTGGACTACTGTAATTCATTATTATCAGGCTGCCCCAACAAGTCTCTAAATCTCTGCAGCTGATTCAAAATGCTGCAGCATGATTACTGACAGGAACTAGGAAAAGAGACCATATTTCTCCTGTGTTAGCCTCTCTACATTGGCTCCCAGTCAAATCCAGAGTAGAATTCAAAATCCTCCTCCTCACTTACAAAGCCCTTAATGGTCAGGCTCCATCTTACCTTAAAGATCTCATAGTCCCCTACAATCCCACTAGGACTCTGTTCTCCCAGAATGCTGGTTTACTGGTGGTTCCCAGAGTTTCTAAGAGTAGAATGGGAGGCAGAGCCTTCAGTTATCAGGCTCCTCTACTGTGGAACCTTCTCCCAGTCTCGGTCCGGGAGGCAGAAACACCCTCTGTACCTTTAAGAGTCGGCTTAAAACTTTCCTCTTTGATAAAGCTTATAGTTAGGGTTGGCTCAGGCTTTAACCATCCCTTAGTTATACTGCTATAGGCCTAGACTGCCAGGAGATCTCCCATGATGTTAGCAGTTAATACTTTAATTATCACTACTATCATTACTATTGCTGTATTACTGTATTACCTCACCTTACATCTTACATGAAACCTGTGCTATGCCATGTTCTTCTCCCACTATTCTCTACCCCCCCCCCCCCCCTCTCCTTCTTAACCCAACCGGTCGAGGCAGATGGCCGCCCACCCTGAGTCCGGTTCTGCTCGAGGTTTCTGCCTCTTAAAGGAAGTTTTTCCTTGCCACTGTCGCCTAGTGCTGCTCATGGTGGATCTGTTGGGTCTCTCTCTGTAAATACCTATTTTAAAGAGTAGGTCTAGACCTGCTCTATATGAAAAGTGCCTTGAGATGATTTTTGTTGTGATATGGCACTATATAAATAAATTGAATTGAAAATTAAAATTGAACATGTTGGTTGTGGTTTGTGTTCTGGTCCGATGTGGAGCTGATGTAAATCCTCCTTCTCTTCTGGGACAAAGCTGAATCTGTTTCCCACAAGTGTCGTCAGTAAACGAACAGTGAAGCTGTTTTTACTGTAAATAAAGTCCAGATCGGTGAAGCAGCAGCAATTAATCAGAGCCCAAACACTGCAGCTTCAGAGCCATTTGTCTGTATGGAAATGAGGTTAAATCCTGTTTTTATGGACTCGACATTTATTTAAATGTAAGTGAAGACAAATACAACAACACACACACACACAGAGCAGAGAAGTGCTGATGATACCAGAGGAGAGAAAAAACTGCTGTGATTAGACAGGAAATATGTAAATACAACAACACACACACATCGTCCTGTAAATGGCCGACAGACGTCGTCTCTGGAGGTTAACACACACACACACACACTCACTAACTGCTGACAGTGTTTGTGAGGTTTTATTCAGCTGATGAACAAAGACAGAAACATACAAACACTTTAAACATGACTTCTACTGTAGTACTCTAAATACTTCTACTGCCGCAGAAGTAAAAGTACTTAAGTATCTTCATTGAATGAATGAACTGTTCATTAGCTCCTTTGTTCTGATGATAAACTGGTTTTTCCTCATGTTTAGAAAAGCTGGCTGAACCAGGGATCAGTCTGTTTGATGATCGGGGATCAGACTGAGTCAGTCTAGTTTATTCTCTGACTCTGACCATCAGCTATTTCACACTTTGATTTTGGATGGTGTGTGAAGTCTTTCGTTGTAGGTCCAGATCAGTCGATCAAATAAAACAGCTGGAAATAAACCAACAACAAACCTGAGACTGGATTAAACAAGTTAAAGGCGTCTATAAAACCTGATCAGACTAACACAGGGCTCTGAGTCGCGTTTGAACACGTCTCCCAGGTTGGAGGTCAGTGTCCTTCCCCCTCTGGACAGAGAACCTCACTCCTTCAACCTGCAGACAGACTCGGGGTTCAGGTCTACCTGTGTCTGGTCTCCAACTGATCTACAACCTGCTGCTAAAGGTTTCTCAGTGGTTTGAAGGTTCTTCTCATGTTCCATGTTTAGTTTCTGCAGCTGACACTTGTGTTGTTGTGACTGAACCAAGAGAAACCAGAGCTGAAAGTGGATCAGGCGCTGAAACGATCCAGTGGGAAAGGAAAGGGCGGCAACCTTCAACTGGAGGCGATAGGTTTCAAGCCTGCTCAGGTCTGGCCACAGGTGTGGTATGGGGTAGTGTCTAGTTTCATTGCTGGTTAACAAAACAAAAACTAAAATTTAAACCTTGTGATGCATAAACATGTCCGTTGAATTTCCTTGATTTCAACTTGCAATTTCAATTACACAAGGACCAACAAGAGGGAACAGAACAGATGGTGGGGGTTCAGCTAGCTTAGCTAAACTAGCCAGATTAGCTAAGCTAGCTGGATGGGCATTTTGTCTGTTTTAGTTTTATTTAATTGATTCACAGGTCTGAGCACAGAGACAGACGTTTCTTCAGCAAAGACAAACCAGGTGTTTCTACCTGTGCAAGTGGTTCTGATCAGACTTCACGTTAGAAGTGAAGCAGCTGCTCTGCTGTGGTTCAGATTGTGTGTTTTTCTTTATGTTTTAAGAAAGTTTTGTGTTCACATGACAATGTTGTTAAAATTATTTTCATTCATGCTGATCTGCTGCATCGATTTAAAACAGAGTATCATGCCAGTCCAGTAGGTGGTGATTGTTCTTCTACTATTTGCACCAGACCATTCAGTCCTGCAGGGCTAAGTTCTGATCCTTCCAGGTTTAGTTCTTCTGGATAGACACCACTGTTCTGATGTTTGACCTGATCAATCTCCAAGTAAAAAGCTAATGTGGAGCTATAAACCAACTACACCGGTCTGTGGCGATCCAGCGTCTCCACCACTAAGCTTCCTTCAGATAATTTCATTTAGCTCTGAGCTCTTCTACAAAAGCCTTTCTTCTTAGAAAGTTAGTGATAGTTTGAAAGGCGTGAGTAGAAACTCGCCTAGCAAGGCTGTATGGGTGGACTGTGGTGGTAGATGGGTTTCATGTTGCGATCGACAACCTCTGTAGTCTCATTTAGACACTGGGTGTAACCGCCTTTTAAGACACGTAAAAGCTTCAAGCAGCATCAAGTGCGGTTACTGACGGATTTTATGTCGGAGAATAAAACCTGAAAATGTCTTGAGCTTGTGTTAAAACCACGAACCTTATTTCAGACATTTAACCAGAAACACATTGACTTTGGGGACGAGGAACAGGAAGGCTAACATGCTAACATGCTAACTGACTTCCTGGTTTTAGGATCAGTCGTGCAGCTCTGTGTTGAGCCTCAGTAACAGTCTGACTATGTATCTCCTCTCCTCAGTTTGTAAACTCTCCAAACTGCTGATGTCTGACTGTTTCCCAGTTTACAGCTGAAATTACAAACTGCTGTTTAATCTTTTCCTCCATCTCAGAGTTTATTTGTCCCGGACACATCGGGCCGATAACGTGTGGATGTGAGGAGTTGCAGCAGACTGTCAGAGGAGTTTTAATCTAATAAGGAAGCTGCTCCATGTCTCTGCTGATTGTCTCTGCAGCTCAGTTATTATTTTTCTCCTCACTTATAAAACTTTGCGGCGGATCCTCGGCCGCTCTCGGCTGATAAATAGCAGGTGATGGATGTCGGCTCCTCGGCCCTGAGCCTCCACTCCAACATGAAAAAGAGAAAGACTATTATTTCTTATCATCTTCTTAACATTATAAGCAGTGGAGTGTTATCAGGGGAGCAGGGAGGAGGTGCTCTGATAGACTGTCACCTCCTCTCCTCCGATAGCATCACGCAGAGATGAGAGGGGGGAGGACGAGTGAGGAGGGGGGAGGAGGGTGAATGACAGAGATATTACCGCCCGTGGAAGATTTGAGCGGTGATTTCCTCCATGACAAATGACCCAGTGAGGAGAGGAGCAGGGGGGAGGAGGGGGAGGAGGAGGGGGAGGAGGAGCGGACAGCCGACCGTCTGACAGCTCAAATTATAGGAGAAAATATCATGGAGGAATCTGCAGCCTGATGGACACCCGGGCTTTCTACCTGAGAACCTGGACTTCAGCCTCCTGCTGCACAGACTCACTGAGTCAGAGTCCAGAGAGTCCAGAGTCCAGAATCCAGAGAGTCCAGAGATCCTGAGGAGGATGTATGGGGGGTGGGAAGGTTTCATTTTCATTTGTTTGTTTTTATTTCGTTTAATCTTTAACAAGTTTCATTTCTAACAATATCTGTTTGATAAATAAAGTCAGGTTTCAGTATAAAGGTTGTTTCACACATCACTTTATTTTTTCTTCTGAATACTTTCAAACAGAACATGAATATTACACTGTGAAAAACCTGTGTCATTTTTTTCAGAAGGACGTTGATTTTGAATAAACTCCCCACAGTCACAGACTGTCACTCTTTCACATTCTTTAATCACATCACACTGTTTGTGAAAAGACCTTAAAGTGAGATGAAATGACTCCAGTCGTTTCTACTTCGGGTGATGAAAATTATTGTGTTTTTCAGTTCCCTGTTACAGGCTAACCTGTGCTTCAGCTAATGTCCAGTATATTCTTGTTAATTCCCATGAAAAGTTTCCAGAGTTGGAATTTTGCAACCCTATTTGTACTTAAAGTAGTTGAGTAAAAGTACTCAGTTACTTTCCACCACTGGATATGCATGGAGGATGTGTCAGGTCATAATATGATTCTAATAATCTGCCTAAAAAAATAATCAATGATTCTTCATGATTAATCCACTGAAAATGATTAGTTCTGTTTTTTATGATGATGATGGTGATGAAGATGATGATGGTGGTGGAGGAGGAGGAGGCAGCAGGGCAGAACAAACAGGAAGTGACAGAACACGGACATGTGGCTTTAAAAACAAATCAGTTAGCATGATCTGCTAAAAGGCTATTGTTGTTGTCACACACACACACACACACACACACAGACAGACACACACACTCTGAGTGCTCCATTATCGGTTGTTGTTCAGCTTGATAAATAATCAATGACTTCTCTTCAGTGTCTTTCACCTAAATCGGACGATCGAGGTTCACCATGAATAAAACAGCAGCCTCTCTCTCTCTGACTGACACCTCTGAGGGTCATGTGACAGGAAACACTGATTTAAAGCCATGAGGTGACACTGTGATGAACACATGAACATGGAGGTGGGTGAACTGTGACGTTTCCTGTATATTACCCATGATCCTCCTGTGGGCTGTAACAGTCAGTCTGTCAGAGATGAACGCTGGTTTTTAACTGATCTACAGTTCAGTGTCTGAACTCTCTGGGTCTGATCCCAGCAGTTTAAATCTCTGTCACTCAGTCAGTGGGAGATCAAACCTGAAAACAGCAGTTACACAGAACAACAACAGAGGCTCTGTCCTCCTGTTCCACTGAACCATCACAGAGACACTGAAGCTCAGAGTTTAAGGTGGAATTGTTACATCATGTTGATTTAAGGAGGAAAAAGTGAAGGCAGAATTATAAACTTTCAGAAAACCTGCATAGAAGCTCCGTCTGTATCTGTGAACACTCACCTGACTCATCATCAGGTTCACCTGTTCAGCTGCTCATTAACACAGGTATCTAATCAACCAATCACAGGGCAGCAGCTCAGTGTGTTTAGTCCTGTAGACCTGCTGAAGTTCAGACTGAGCGTCAGACTGAGGAGGAAAGGTGATTTCAGAGACTTTGGGAGATTTCCTCGTCTCACTTTGGGCTCCTCAGCACCAACTGAGCCTCGTTTAAAGTCCACAGCCGACCTGAGGACTGATGCTGACCATGTCCATCCCTTTATGACCACAGTGAACCATCTTCTGATGACAAACCTGCAGCAGCTGTTTGATGCTTCAGGTCAATATGAACCAAACTCTCTGAGGAAGGTTTCCATTGTTGAATCAATGACATGAAAAGTTAAAGGGTCCAACCTGGAATTAATGAGGTGTACCTAATAAAGGGAGTGTAACTGTTGTTTTAGATAAAAACACTCCTGTCACATGTTAAAAGACTGTGTTCAGTCTGCAGAAACTGTTTGACCTACAGTTTAAAAACCTTCATATGAACAAAACTTCAGTGTCAAGTTATTTTTCTTTTTTCTCTTCATGTCTGAGACTCTGACAGGAAACCAGTCTGACAACATTTGAACCTGAGAACAGGTTAAACCGTGGCTGTTCTCAGACAAGTAAACCTGATCACCTGTTTCCTGTTGAGTCACTTCAGTGTCGGGAACTTGTGTGTTTACAGCAGAAAACACCTGCGTCTTCTCTGTGAGTACATGAATCTGATTTTAATGGTTTTAATGAACAGTGGAGCAGAGACTGAACTCTGACTCTGACATGTTATTAATGTGAGGAACAGCAGCTGATGATTTTACAGGAATATAATCTGGAACAACAAGGAGTCAGAGTAAAAATCATAAAATACTTTTTAATAAATTCAGTTTGTTTCAGAGGAAAATTCATGATTTTTGTAAAAAAAACAGTTCAGATTCAGTGACGTGATGATAAAGTCTGTAAAGTCTCACTGGGACTGTGAATACAATTATTACAATTTGTACAAATACCTGCTGCACTGCATTGTCTTTCTGTGAAATACCTGCAGTATAGTAATACTGCAGTACTCTGTACTTGTATTTGTGTGTTTTTGTATTTTATGTATATTTTACCTACTTTGTCTCTTCAGCCACTCAGCCAACTAATCAATGTTCCTCTGTCTGTTCTCTCAGTCTACAGTCACACACCTGGATGACATAACAACAGGTAAATCTGACAGCTGATAACATCTGTATTTAATTATCAGATCAATCAGATCAGTTCCGGTTCAGATCGTTATCAATGATCAAAATCACAGTCAGAGACACGACAGTTCACTTTGTTTCAGCATCTGTTCACACTTCACCTGGAAACAGGTAAGAAACACAACACCTGCTCCACCCCTCCCCTCTCTGTCTCTATGGTATGTTGGGTATTTGTTTTGTGATGGTTTAGTTCAGAGTGTTTGTGTTAAACATGTCTCTCAGTTCAGTCACTGTCAGCTCTGTAGGGAACAACAGGGAACATTAATCATCAGCAGCTTTTACCTGTTGATGTTTAAACTGATCCAAGTGTGTTCCACGTTGCTGAAATCAATAAACAGCTGTCTACATCAAACATTGTCATTATCATCATCATTATTATTGTTGTTAGGCCTTTACTCCAAGCTCTGTAAGGCAACACATGTACATACTCAGTAACACAGCATCAAACCTGGAGAACTGCCTGAAGGAACAAACGTTTACTTTCGTACCTTCATCACCAGTCAGCTTCACGTTGTTGTTGTTGTGACTGAGTGCAGCTCTCTCAGCAGGTGGAGGCTCTGATATGAATCAGTGTGAGGACAGAGAGGAGGGAGTCTAACCCTCTAAAATGACTGGACCTGGACCTGGACCTAGACCTAGGCCTGGACCTGAACCCAGCTGTGTGTCCATAAAGAGTGACTGGTCAAAGGATATGGATATTCATTTTAAACAAAGATCTTCATCTAACGATGTGTAAGTTGTTAGTTTGAACTGATAAAGCTTTGAAATATTCAGTATTTCAACAGGAAGGATTTTGATGAATAAGTCAACTTGAATAATTTCATCAGGATGTATCAGAGACAAGACTCACCTGGACCTGGACCCGAACCCAGCTGTGTGTCTATGAACAGTGACATGTCCATGGAGCCACCAGTAGCTTTTAAAGGACCTGAGTCTAAAACAGAGTAAGTAACAGGATGTTAGTGATCAGAACCACAGTCTGTTGGTCGCTCTTCAGTTGAACCATAAGCTCCTTCAGTTCACTGAAATACTGATACTGTCATGACCCAAACATAAGACCCTCACCTCCTGCAGCACCACCTCCAGGAACCATATATAACACCTTTATAACAAACAGGTTAATTAAGTCTTTCTCTGGAGTGAAGTCACTAAATGTCCTTAAAGCCGATGTTTTCTTCACAGAGTTCTGCAGAGCAGAGTTCAAAGCGATCAGTCCCAGCAGCAACAATCAGACCTGGACTCCATATTCATGGTCTGTACATTTCAAGTTAATTTTATTTATATTCCACGGAATTACAGCAGAAGTTATCCCAAGGCACTTTTCATGTAGAGCAGAATGGTTGAGGTCTGATCCAGCTCTAACTATAAGCTTTATCAAAAAGGAAAGTTTTAAGCCGACTCTTAAAGGTACAGAGGGGGTTTCTGCCTCCTGGACCCAAACTGGGAGAAGGTTCCACAGTAGAGGAGCCTGATAACTGAAGGCTCTGCCTCCCATTCTACTCTTAGAAACTCTGGGAACCACCAGTAAACCAGCATTCTGGGAGAACAGGGTTCTAGTGGAATAATAGAGAGCTATAAGATCTTTAAGAGAGGATAGAGCCTGACCATTAAGGGCTTTGTAGGTGAGGAGGAGGATTTCAACTATTGTATAGAGGCTAACACAGGAGAAATATGGTCTCTTTTTCTAGTTCCTGTCAGTAATCGTGCTGCTGCATTTTGGATTAGCTGCATAGTCTTTAGAGACTTGTTGGGGCAGCCTGACAGAAGGAAGAAAGACGCAGTCCTAGAAGTTTTTTTTATGTGTGAGTTAAAGGACATATCCTGGTCAAAGATAACTCAAAGGTTCTTTACAGTGGAGCTGGGGGTCAGGGCAATGCCGTCTAATGCAACTATGTCATTAGAAAATGTATTTCTGAGGTGTTCAGGACCAAGTCCAATAACTTCAGTTTTGTCTGGGTTTAGTTGCAATAAGTTACCGATCATCCAGGTATTTAATGACCTAAAGGCTTGAAGTTTAGCTAACTGATTGTTTTAATTGACAAGTATAGTTATGTATCATCTGCATAACAATGGAATTTATGGACTGATTCCTGATAATGTTGCCTAAAGAAAGCATATACAATGTAAATAAAATTGGTCCAAGTACAGACCCTTGAGGAACTCCATGTCTAACGTTTGTGTACATGGAGGATTTGTCACTAACATGAATAAACTGAAGCCTGTCAGATAACAGACTAAACACTGAACTACTGTTCAGGTCCTAACAGTCTCCATGCTGCTCTGTTTAAATCTGTTCCAGCTGCTGGAGGAGAACATCATCACTTTTGTGAAGAACGAGCTGAAGAAGATGCAGAAGGTCCTGAGTCCAGATTACCCAGAATGCTTAGAGAGTCAGAGGGAGGATGAGGAAGTGTTGGACGGTGAGGATGAAGAGCAGAGGAGGAGCAGCAGAGAGGAGTTTCTGAAGATCACAGTGAACTTCCTGAGGAGAATGAAGCAGGAGGAGCTGGCTGACTGTCTGCAGAGCAGTAAGAGGATTTCTCTAAAGATTTAACATGATGCAGGGAGAAAATGGGAGAGGTTTACATTTCCACACTCTGCTGAAAATATGCTGCACACATCTGTATCAGATCAGAAGCTGTTTGTCCTCCACTGATGGAGGAAGAAAAACTCTGATTTTCTGAAGAATCCACTCACTGATTTCATTTCTTGTTTGTTCATTCAAGGTTGTCCTGTTGCTCTTGTCAACGAACTTAAATCTAACTTGAAGAAGGAAAGTTTCAGTGTGTGTTTGGGGATCGCTAAACGGGAAACCCAACCCTTCTGAATCAGATCTACAGAGGCTCTACATCACAGAGGGAGGACTGGAGAGTCCAATGATGAACATGAGGTCGAACAGATTGAAACAGCATCCAGGAAACCAGACAGACCAGAAACAACCATCGAAAGACAAGAAGACATCTTTAAGCCTCACCTGGAAGATGACCAATCAGAACAGTGATGACAAAGGGAGGTAAGCTGGCATTGGGAAAACAGTCTTAACACAGAAGTTCACTCTGGACTGGGCTGAAGACAAAGCCAACAGGACATACACTTCACGGCTACATTCACTTTCAGAGAGCTGAATGTGCTGAAAGAGAAAAGAAAAAGTTGACTTGGTGGAACTTGTTCATCCTTCTTTACTGAAACCAAAGAAGCAGGAATCTGCAGGTTTGAAGAGTTCAGAGTTGTGTTCATCTTTGGCCCGGTCTGGATGAGTGTCGACTTCCTCTGGACTTCACAACACTGAGATCTGACTGATGTTACAGAGTCCACCTCAGTGGGCCGTGCTGCTGACAAACCTCATCAGGGAAACTGCTTCCTCTATGCGCCTCTGGATAACCACCGACCTCGGCAGCCAATCAGTCCACTCCTGGGTGTGTTGACATGGTGACGAGGTCAGAGGGATTCACTGACCCACAGAAGGAGGTACTTCAGGAAGAGGTTCCAGAGATGAGGAGCAGACCAGCAGGATCATCTCCCATCAAGACCTCAAGCCTACATCATGCCACATCCCAGTCTTCTGCTGGATCACTACAGTTCTGGAGGATGTTGAAAACCAGAGAGGAGGAGAGCTGCCCAAGACCTGACAGAGATGTTTACATCCACTTCCTGGTGGTTCAGTCAGAATTGAAGAACATCAAGTATGATGGAGGATCTGGGACAGATCCACACTGGGTAAGAGAACAGGAAGATGATTAGTCTCTGGGAAAACTGGCTTTTGATCCAGCAGAGAAACCTGATCTATGGAATCAGACCTGACAGGTGTGGCACATCGATATCCAGAGCAGCCTCAGTGTACTCAGGGTGTTCACAGATCTTTAAAGAGGAGAGGACTGTACCAGGACAAGGTGTTCTGCATCGTCCATCTGGTGTTCAGGAGTTTCTGGCTGCTCTTCCTTGTCCATCTGACCTTCATCAAGTCTGGAGTCAATCTGCTGTCAGAAGGAACAATCAACCTCCCAGAAGTCTGAAGCAGAAAAGATGAATCAATCAGAAAACCATCATCATCCTGGTTGTCTAAAGTGTTGGGAGGCAAATCAACGTTTCTACCAGAGGCGCTATGGACAAGGCCTTACAGAGTCCAAATGGACACCTGGACCTGTTCCTCCGCTTCCTCCTGGGTCTTTCACTGCAGACCAATCAGACTCTCCTCGGTCTGCTGACTGAACAGGAAGTGAGTCAGAGATCAATCAAGAAACAGTCCAGTACATCAAGAGAAGAAGATCAGTGAGAATCATCTCCAGAGAAAAGCATCAACCCTGTTCCACTGTCTGAATGAACTGAATGATGGACTCTCTAGTGAAGGAGATCAACAGTCCCTGAGTTCAGGACGTCTCTCCACAGATAAACTGTCTCCTGCTCAATGGTCAACTCTGAATACTTCATCTACTGTCATCAGAAAAAGATCTGGATATGTTTGACCTGAAATACTCTACTTCAGAGGAGGCTCTTCTGAGGCACTGCCAGTGGTCAAAGCCTCCAACAAAGCTCTGTAGGTTAATGAATTACTACATCTCTGAACTCCTAAACACTAGTTTGTTATAGAAACACATTCATGCTTTGATTTCAAGCCAGTTTGTGTACACTGTATGTAAATCAGTCTCTTTGTTCATTCTTGTCTCTTCAGACTGAGTGGCTGTAACCTCTCAGAGAGAAGCTGTGAAGCTCTGTCCTCAGTTCTCAGCTCCCAGTCCTCTAGTCTGAGAGATCTGGACCTGAGTAACAACAACCTGAAGGATTCAGGAGTGAAGACTCTGTCTGTTGGACTGAAGAGTCCACACTGTTTACTGGAAGCTCTCAGGTCAGGATATAAGTAATAGGGTTAGAACTTGCATCCTATAACTATGACCAGTTACAGTCCTAAAATGTTAAAATAGACAAATGTTAAGTTACAGTTCCAGAATGTTAAATGACATGGTATTTTCAAAGTTAGGGTTCTAGAATGTACAGTTAAATTTCTAAATTTTTAAATTTTAAATTAAAGTTGCAATTCCAGAATGTTAAGTCATACTCTTAGATTGCTAGTGTACTGTAACATTCTAGAACTATGACCTGTTACAGTTCCAGAATGTTAAATGACATAGGATCTTATTCCTTGGTATCTCTCATTTCTGCATTTCACAGCCTCTAATGTGCATGTTTGTCAACAGGGTTGGCATATTTAACAACAATTAAAATTAAAAACAGTGTCTTAGATATAGATACAATCAGAGTTATTCGGCTTCATTGACAATTTAATATAGATTACCTAAAAAACTTACCAATATAAGGTATCATACTGGTGATCAGTATTCTATAGTGTAAATAGAACTGACCGCATTTTATGCATCAAAGCAGCTTATGTCAATTAGTAAACTAAAGTTAAAATCTAATTCTGGTATGTATGTTTGTGTGTGTGTCTGTCAGGGTGTCTGGTCACAGAGGAAGGGAATGCTTCAAATGCTGCAACTGTAAAATGTTTAGTTACAGTTCAAGAATGTTAGAACTGAACATTCTAGAACATTCTAGAAATCTAAATGTGACCTGTATCAGTTCTAGAATGTTAGATAACATAGAACATAGAAGATTCCACTCTACAATGTGCTGTTAAAGTTCTGGATTTTTAAGTTGTAATTCGAGAACCATCTTTAAAGGTGGACTCTGCGAAAAAAAGTGAAAGTGAATATGGATCTGATCTCATTCTTTCATTTCTGCATTTAACAGTGTCTAATGTGCAAATGTGTATATATGTGATAACAAGGTTTGTGTACTGGCATATTTCATCTCTCTGTGTTTTCAGTCTGTCAGGTTGTCTGATCACAGAGAAAGGCTGTGCCTCTTTGGTCTCAGCTCTGAGCTCCAACCCCTCCCATCTGAGAGAGCTGGACCTGAGCTACAATCATCCAGGAGACACAGGAGTGAAGCTGCTGTCTGCTGGACTGAAGGATCCAGACTGGAAACTGAACTCCCTCAGGTATGGACAGATGGACTGACTAACTGATGAACTCTGCTTCGTGTTTAATAATGGATCTGACTGAAGGTGAATGAAGCTGAATCTGACTTTGCCATGAACTCTAGTTTATTTAGAGAAACAAATTTATGCTTTGATTTCATTCCCGTTTATACTATGTGTATCAGTCTCTCTGTTCATTCTTGTCTTTTCAGACTGAGTGGCTGTAACCTCGCAGAGAGAAGCTGTGAAGCTCTGTCCTCAGTTCTCAGCTCCCAGTCCTCTAGTCTGAGAGATCTGGACCTGAGTAACAACAACCTGAAGGATTCAGGAGTGAAGCTTCTTTCTGTTGGACTGGAGAGTCCACACTGTGAACTGGAGATTCTCAGGTCAGCATTTTAGTCTAAGTGTTAGAACTGTAAGATTCTTTAACTATAACTGTGACCTGTTACAGTTCTGGAATGTTAAATGGCATGGTATTTTCAAAGTTAGAGTTCTAGATTTCTAAGTTGTAATTCCAGAATGTTGAGTCATACTTATAGATTGTTAGTGTACTCTAACATTCTAGATCTGTGTGACTCGTGACAGTTTGAGAATGTAAGGTAACAATTGAAGGATGTTGAAATATTAAGTGACGTGTAACTTTATAGTTACAGTTAGAATGTAAAAGGTACAATAATAGAATATGTGGGTGCAGTTAAGTGAAACGTGGCTTTCAAAGTTACAATTCTAGAATATTAAGTTATAATTCTAGAATGTTCCAATCGTAAAACGTTTAGTTAGAGTTTCAGAATTTTATTTGACATGGAACTTTGGAAGTGACACTTCCAGAATGAACTGTGACATTCTAGAACTCTAACTGTGACCTGTATCAGTTCTAGAATGTAAGGTAACAACTGTAGAATGTTACATCACAGTTCTGGAATGTTAGGTAACATAGAACTTTCAAAGATTCAGCTCTACAATGTGCAGTTCTAGATTTTAAGTTGTTATTCAAGAACCATCTTTAGAGGTGGATTCTCCACTGAAGGTGAACATGGATCTGATATGTATTATACTGGCATATTTCGTCTCTCTGTGTGTCTGTGTGTGTTCAGTCTGTCAGGTTGTCTGGCTACAGAGGAAGGCTTTGCCCCTCTGGTCTCAGCTCTGAGGGCCAACCCCTCCCATCTGAGAGAGCTGGACGTGAGCTACAATCATCCAGGAGACTCAGACGTGAAGCTGCTGTCTGCTGGACTGAAGGATCCAGATTGGAAACTGGGTACTCTCAGGTATGGACAGATGGACTGACAACAGTAGCTCTCACTCTGTTTCTCTGTCTCTCTGACTAACTGATGAACTCTGCTTCATGTTTAATGGTGGATCTGAGTGAAGGTGAATGAAGCTGATTCTGACTTTGTCTCCTCCTCCAGGGTGGACCACTGTGGACCACAGACACTGAGACCTGGTCTGAGGAAGTGTGAGTGTGTTTTAAGTAAAGATAATTTAATAATCAATTTAATTCCTTTAAGTAATGATGCATTTGCATACATGGACACGAGGAATAATTCTGTGTTGCTTTTCTGTAAAGCTACTAACAGATGATAAACTGCAGCTGTGTTGTGTCTTGTTCTCTCCATCAGATGCCTGTGAACTGGAACTGGACACAAACACAGTGAACAGAAACCTCAAATTGTCTGACAACAACAGGAAGGTGACATGGGGAGAGTATCAGACGTATCCTGATCATCCAGAGAGATTTCAGTGGTGTCCTCAGCTGTTGTGTAGAACTAGTCTGACTGGTCGCTGTTACTGGGAGGTCGGGTGGAGGGGACTGGTTGAGATTTCAGTGAGTTACAGAGGAATCAGAAGGAAAGCAACTGGTGTGGACTGTGAGTTTGGACGAAATGATCAGTCCTGGAGTCTGATCTGCTCTGATGATGGTTACTCTGTCAGGCACAATAACAGAGAGACACCCATCACCTCCTCCTCCTCCTCCTCCTCCTCCTCCTCTGACTCTCACAGAGTAGCAGTGTATGTGGACTGTCCTGCTGGCTCTCTGTCCTTCTACAGAGTCTCCTCTTACTCTCTGGTCCACCTTCACACCTTCAAAACCACATTCACTGAACCTCTTTACCCAGGGTTTGGGGTCATTCCTCGGTCTGGGTATGGGCTGCGGTTCAGGTATGATTCCTCAGTAACTCTGCATCGTCTGTAGGTTGGAGGGTCAGAAACCCTGCAGACTGAACTCTGAACTTTCTCAGACTTGGATGAAAAGATTTCATCTGTTCATTTTCCCCTGGTTATCCAGAGTCGAGTCGCAGCAGCAGACGTCTTTAAGCATCTTTAAGATATTGTGAAGGATCAATCTGTTTTCACTATCTTCATATATTAATCCATGTATATTGATCAGTTCTTCATTTTATTTTTTCCTTGCATACACTTTATATTCATGTGAGAGCCTTCTTAAGAACATTTAACTTTATATTTGTGACTTTATGTGTTTGTGACTTCAGTTCATGTACATACCCATTCAATGAGTTTAGAAGTATTGACCATTTTTTTGGGTAAAAGTTTACATCAGGTGCCAGAAAAGAGGATCCGACTTATTGTTGAACATGAGATTCAGGAGGAGCAATGTGGATTCTGTCCTGGCCATGGGACAGTAGACCAGCTCTTTATCCTAGCAGGAGTGCTGAGGGGGTCATGGGAGTTCAACCATCCAGTCTACATGTGTTTTGTGGACTTGGAGAAGGCCTTTGTGTCCCCTGGGGGACCTTGTGGGGGGAACTGTGGGAGTATAAGTTACTGGTAAGGCAAGCCATCCAGTCCTTTTACAACCAAAGTGAGAGCTGATCCTCAGCACTAAGTCAAACATGTTTTCAGAGGGTGTTGGACTCAGGGTTCTCTCTAGTCCCTGATCCGGTTTGTGATTTTCATGGACAGAGTCTGAAGGAACAGCAGAGGTGAGGAGAGTATTTGGGAGCCTCAGAACTGTATCTCTTTGCAGATGATGTGGTTCTGTTGGTTTCACCAGACCAGGATCCAGCATGCACTGAGTGTGAAGTGGTCTGGATGAGGGTCAGGTCTTCCAAGTCTGAGGCCGTGGTTCTTAGCAGGAAAACTGTAGATTGTTGGAGGAGAGTTTCTGTGCCAAGTGAAGGAGTTTCAGTATCTCAGGGACTCACAGTCAGGAGATCAACAAGTGAATTGGTGCAGTATCAGCAGTGATGTGGACGTTGAACCGGACCATTGTGGTGAAGAAGGAGCTGAGCCTGAAGGTGAAGCTTTGGATTTAACAGTCGATCTACGGTCCAACCCTCACTTCTGGTCATAGTAACTGAAATTATAAGATCGCAGATACCATCCATCCATTAGCTATACCTGTTCCTCTGAGGGTTGGGGGGGGTGGAGTTGGTTGACCCTGGAGAGATCACAGGTTTATTACAAGACAAGATGATGGATCCAAGCAGTTGAGATGAGTTTCTTCTGTTTGTTTGTTTGTTGTTTATTCTACATTAAGACGTCAGACAGTGAGAACCATGTGCAACATCTTTTATTGGTTTTCTCAGTTTTCGTGAAGCTGATTCTGACGATCTGATATCAAACTGTTTGAATCTGTGTTAAAAGCTGTGTTAAAAACTCTGGTGTTTCTGAACCTGGGTCTGGGTAGAAATGATTGACTGGGACAAATATCTTTTAGAATTGGTACAGTATTGATGAAGAACAGTGAACCCAGCCTCCACAAACAGCTGCTGCAATGTAAAAAATTTACACAATTGCCCACAATTACACAATTCACGCAGGAGACTTGAGTTCAGTTCCAGATGGGATAGTTATTGTTTTTTATTTCAGAAGTGATTTTAACCAAAACCACAATCTTTTCCTAAACCAAACAGAGGCCGTTCAATAACATTAACCATATGTTTATCATTTACCATGATGACAAAGATCTTTATGCCTGCTGGTCGTATCTAGGGGCAAGAACAACCAACCTATATGGTTGTTTAGTTTGGAGGGCTTGGTTCTTAGTGAAGCTATGACTTCTGGGAACAAGGACACACTGAAGTCAGTAATAAAAACACACTGCCCCTTGCAGACCATCATGATAACAGTGACAATAAGACAGAACAGGAGGGGGAGTTATCCTCAGATGAAGCCACATCAGAGTCCTGATCCAACACTAAACTACCCAGAGCCTGGTCTCTGAGGCCTGAGGTCTGTACTATGAAGAGAGTTTAACCTCCTCTGGTTTAACTCAGGTTATCAGGTAAAGTCGGGGTTGACAAACCCGGACAGATGTCGGTAAATTGAGTCGGTGTTAACTTAATCAGAGTCAGTGCGTGTTCATTAAAGGGGCGTGCACCGTATCTCTCAGATGAAGGGCACACGTTAATTCTGTGGGTTTACGAGAAATTTAAAGAGACTCTAACGACACAATGTAAAACCAACAAAGACAGGGAGACTTGTCACATGTTCTCTGGGTTCTTAATCTGTAATATGAGATGTAAGGACACGGAACATATGTGATCATTTCTCAGATACTTGGATTACAGTCAACACGTGGGTCACGTCTGAGAATGAGCTGTTACTGTTAATGATGTTCTGCCTGGAACCTCAGGTATGTATGAATGTAATGCTGTTATGTTCAGTATGAACTTCATATTAACAATGTTCAGCCTCAGTGAAACTTGAACCTGGATCAAATAGAAACATTCTATAAAGAGGTTCACATTCATATTTCCATCATTAATGCTGCATGTTTTGGTCTGTAGTCTACATTACAACAGCCTGTATCGCATTATATTTGTCTTTCAAGGACAATACTTCACAGACATTTCTTTTCTTTTTTGGGGGTGGGGGACTGATCTTTTGTAACCCAAGTCTCTGAGTCAGCCTCTCTCTGTCCTTGTGCCAATGTCAAGTTGGTTCCTCCCTTGTGGGGTGGTACTTAGGTAGAAGTAACACCGGTAACACTAAAGTTAACCATGAACATAAACTGCCGGAGCAGTTTAGAGATACAGTAAATCTCCTTGGCAGCAGACCTCGGTAAAACCACAATACCACTTTGTCAGCTGGAGTTAGCGGGAAATTACAACTGGTCACCAAGTTGCTCCTGGGGTACCCTGATAAGACAGCCTTGCTTAGGCTAGTACAGGCCTCTGGTCTCAGTTCACTGGTTGTTTGTTGGATTCTGTGGGAGTGGACGATGTGTTTACTGCCCCCAGAGGTCGATATAGAGCTCTGTTATTAAAGCAGCCAAATGGTGTGTTTAAGTCCATCATCCAGGTCATTATGTCTCATTCACAGTCTCAATAATCACACAATCAATCTGTGTAAATGATGCATTAGCTCCGCCTGCTCATGAATAATTCAGTAAATTAGTGAATCTGTGGCCAATAGGAATGCAGCATTCATTCATAATTTATTCTAATAAATCTGTGGGTGTGTGTGTGTGTGTGTGATGTGATTCTCTCTGACAGGACGATGCCGTTAAAACATGAACTCACCACCTCGTTAATAATTAACACGCTCAGCTGCTCATTAATAGTTAATAAACTAGTTAATATTAGACAGCGACTGAGACCATGCGTCCAATCAGATTCAAAATTCAAAACTTTATTTATCGAAATTGCTGTGCTGGTTTGCAATGAGGTAGAAAGTAATACAGTGTGAAGAGAGAGTAAGGAATAAACCTATCATAAAGTAAAATAAAATAAAATAACATGAAATAAATTAACAAGTAACTAAATGCAACAAAATACACAAAAGTTGCAGTAGCATTGAGTATATACAATATACAACAATACGACTATAATTTAGTAGCATAGTTGAAATAAAATAATTACAAGTGAAATAAGATAGAAACACAAGAAGTAAAGTGATAAGTGGCATTATGGCCTCAGGTTGATGTCTCTACTACATCCTCTCGCGACCAGAGGTAGATGAGGTTAAACAGTCTGATGGCCACAGGAAGGAAAGGACTTCCTCTGGTAGTTCTGTGTTACACCAGGGGGAATGAATCTGTTGCTGAAGGGTGCTTCTGCTAGAGTTCAATTCCAATTCAATTCAATTCAATTTTATTTATATAGTGCCATATCACAACAAAAGTCATCTCAAAGGCACTTTTCATATAGAGCAGGTCTAGACCATACTCTTAAAAATAAGGTATTTACAGAGAGAGACCAACAAATCCCACCATGAGCAGCTAGGAGACAGTGGAGGAAAAACTTCCTTTAGGCAGAAACTATCGAGCAGAATCCGGACTCAGGGCAGGCGGCCATCTGCCTCGACCGGTTGGAGTTGAAGTGAGAATAGCAGGAGAACATAACATACGGTTCCATATAAAATGTGAGTGATGTAATAATACAGCAGTAGTAATGATAGTGGCGATAATTAAGGTATTAACTGCTAACAAAGCAGCGCTAATAGCAGTATAAGTAATTTGTAATTCTAGCAGCAGGTGTTGAGTGGAGTTGTAGGAGCAGCAGGAGACTTGTCATCAAGATCAGACTCTACAGCTCCAGAGGCAGAAATACCTGCAGAAAAGAGACAGAAGAGGAGAGAGCTGAGCACAATACAGGAAAGGAAGATATTGAGTTAGTAACATGTATTTATGGGATATGAATCAAAATGAGTGGAGAAGAGGGGAGAGAGAGAGAGGCGAGAGAGAGCCTGGTGGAGAGGTGAGCATTGTTGTCAGGATACTACAGTTGCAGTTTTACACAGTATCCTCTCAGACACCACCAACAAAGAGTCCAGTTGGACCCCCAGGGCGAACCCAGCCTTCCTGATGATCCTGCTGATCTTGTTGGCGTCTGCTGCCCTCAGCCTGCTGCCCAGCACACAACACCAAAGAAGATGGCACTGGCTACCACCGACTGGTGCAGAACATCCCTCAACGCGATGTTACATCGTTGAATGACCTCCTCAGGAAATAGGTGACTCTGGCCCTTCTTGTAAACAGCCTCGTGTTCTTGGCCCAGTCAGTTTGTTGTCGGTGTACTCCAAGGTATTTGTAATCGGGACAACATCCTGATCACACCATTAATGGAAATGGGTGTAGGGGCGAATTTCCTTCTCTGGGAAATCCACCACCAGCTCCTTTGTCTTGGTGGTATTGAGATGCAGATAGTTGGTTTACCACTTGATGAAGGAGTCCTAGCCTGTGCTCCTCCTCATTTCCCCTCACTGATACAGCCAACGGTGCAGAGTGGTCCCCAGACTACTGCAGGTGGCAGGACTCAGAGTGGAACTGAAAGTCTGAGGTGTACAGGGTGAGGCAAAAGGGGAAGAACAGTTCCCTGTGGAGCACCAGTGCTGCGCTGACCACAGTGTCAGACACACCTTCCTGCAGTCTGACATACTGTAGTCGGCCAAATCAAATAATCCGTAATCCAGAAACCAGGGAGGTCCCACCTGCATCGCCCGTCCAGCTTGCTCCCTAGCCAGGAATGGGCGGATGGTGTTGAGCGCTGGAGAAGTCAAGAACATGATCCTCCACGGTGCTTCCCGGTCTGTCCAGGTGGGCGCCTGCATGGTGGAGCAGGGAAGATGATGAAGTCCTCCACTCCTAGTTTTGGCCTAGTAGGAAAACTGAAGAGGGTCAGTGATGAGCTGACCAGGGGCCAAAGAAGTGACAGGACCAGCCTCTCCTGGGACTTCATCAGGTGGGACGTCAGCGCCACCGGTCTGTAGTTGTTGGAGGTGCCTGCTGCCTTGCCTGGGCGGAGTCTGCACAGCTCCTTCCTCACCTGCTCTGCTGTGAAGGTCTGTGTGCCGTGTGTGTTGATGGGGGTGGGGGGAGGTGATAGTGGGGGAGAGAGGACAGGTAGGGCATAGTCCGGAGAGAACGGAGGGGGAGGGGGGACAGCAGGGCTGGAGGTTTGGAGGCGGGTGGTTGTAGAGGAGCTGGGGTAGTCCGGAGCCCTCTCATCAAATCTATTGAAAAACAGATTCAGCTCGTTGGCTCGTTCAGCGCCACCCCCTATTGTCTGGCTGCCAGATTGTTTGTAGCCAGTGATGCTCCTCATGCCGCTCCACACGTCCTTCAAGTTGTTCTGCTGGAGATTGTGCTGCTGAAATCATCAAGGTCCTCTCCATGCGAATCACAGAGCAGCTCCCAGTCTGTAAGTTCGAAGCAGCCCTGCAAAGCTTCATCGGTCACCTGTGACCATCTCCTCACAGTCCTGGTGGTCACAGGAAGCTGCTGGACTTGGGGCTTATACAGAGGCTGCAGGTGGATGAGGTTGTGGTCTGATCTTCCAAGTGGAGGAAGAGCAGTGGAGCTGTAAGCCTCCTTAACATTGGCATACAGCAGGTCCAGTGTCTTGTTTTCCCTGGTGGGACAGTCCAAAAACTGCTTGAAAGTGGGCAGTGTTGCAGCCAGAGTGGTGTGATTGAAGTCCCCAGATATCGCGATGAATGTGTCTGGGTGCCGTGTCTGGAGACTCGCGACGACGGTGTGGATGATGTCATTCACGAGCGCCGCATTTGCCGACAGAGGAATGTAAACAGGATGATCACGTGTGAGAACTCTCGCAGCAGACAATATGGCCGGAGACTCACGGCAAGCAGTTCAATGTCCGGGCTGCACGCACGCTCCTTCACAGTAACGTGACCAGGATGACACCACTTGTTGTTAATAAGAATAGCAAGTCCCCCACCTTTCCTCTTGCCACACTCGCGGTGACTCCTGTCTGCCCGAACAGTCTGAAAGCCGTCCACAGTTACGTTAGAGTCTGGGATGTCCTCATGGAGCCACGTCTCCATGAAACACAGCACGCTGCTCTCACGATACACCCACTGAGTCTTCACCAAGCCCGCCAGCTCGTCCATCTTATTAGCCAGCGACCTCACATTCCCCATGGTGATGGAAGGGAGAGATGGTTTATATCTCCGCTTCTTAACAGGACGAGGGAGACGATGTGGAGCAGACACTGAGGTTATAGAGGTTTTTACCTGCACAGGTGTGGAGTTAGTTACCTGCTGCGGGTAGAGACGAGGCTGAATCACAATGAGGTGATCAGAGCACACCTGATCTGATGTCTGAGAAGTTCAGAGGAAGATGTTTGTTTAAACACAGAAAAAAGAGAGAACGACGGAGAACAACAGAGAACAACAGAGCGATGGAGAACAGAGAACCCTGAGAACCCTGACTCTGTCTCCTGAGGGAACCTGCACATAGTGAATCTCACCGACTGAGATGTGACTGAGGGAAACTTGAGGAAACTTGAGTTTTCTGAGCAGCCTGATCTAAACTTTGAGTCTCTGTAGATTCACAGGAACAAACTCAGTTTCCAAACTAAATCAACACAAACGCAGCTGATTGGATGGAAATGAATTTTCTCTCCGATATTAACGAGAAACAGTTGCAGGAAAAACAAGTCCAAATCAAATACCCATCAGCCCCTGCGCCTGCCTTGCTGCGCCCCGTGCACCTGAGAGTCAGTATATATACATACCATTTGTTTCCATTTACATGGAGAACATTGGGTTATTACAGCCATAATTACTGCGTGGCGTCGGCCCGTCGCTGGCTTCATATCTGCCAATAAACCGCCGACCAAACGCCCGGCACCACCGTGAAGCAGGGAATCATGGGAATGAAATTAACTCTTGATTTGGAGAGCGTGCAGGGCGACTGGAGCGACGTTTGGGTTAAATGAAAAGATGACTGCGGCCCGTTTGGCGGGGGCTGTTCATTTGTTAGCAGACGCCTGTCCGATCTCTGAGCCAATGCCACTCATAACCCGCCGATTGGCACTGAAGTCAGCAACGGAGAATCAAACAGAAGGGAGATGATGTCTCTGAAACACGATGTAAAATAAACTCTTATGGAAATGGTCCGCCTCAGCCGGTCACAACTGTCTCCCCCAATACTCACCACCGCAAACGACGGCCCAATATAAATAATAATACACACAGCACACACAGACACACACCAGTATTACACACACACACACACATGCCCACACACACACACACACACACACACACACACACACACACAATAATCCCACTGCACTGGAAATCATTTTGAGCTCAAAGACGGAAACAAAGAAACCAGGAGGGAGAAAAATGAGTAAATGAACAAGGAGTTTGAAAACGGGTTAGTAAGGAAGAGGGAGGAGGGGAGAGGAGGAGAGGAGAGGAGGGAGGAGGAGAGGAGGAGGAGGACAGGAGGACAGGAGGACAGGAGGGGGGAGGAGAGGAGAGGAGGAGGAGGAGACAGGAGGACAGAGACAGGAGGACAGGAGGAGAGGAGGGGAGGAGGAGGAGGGAGGAGGAGGAGGAGGAGCAGAGGACAGGAGGACAGGAGGAGAGGAGAGGAGGAGAGGAGGATAGGAGGAGAGGGGAGAGGAGGAGAGGAGAGGAGAGGAGGAGGAGGAGGAGGAGGAGGAAGGAGGAGAGGAGGGGAGAGGAGAGGAGGAGGAGGAGGAGGAGGAGGATGAGGGAGTGAGGGAGGACAGGAGGACAGGGAGGAGGAGAGGAGGAGGGAGAGAGGGACAGTTGAACCCCCAACTTTAATTAACTGAAACTGCTTCCTTCTGTGGAAACCCACAGTAGCAGTAGAGTCCAGGTCCTGTTCAGGACCCAGATTCCAGACCCCCAGCTGGGTGAGGAGCTGAGTCCACCCTGGACCTGCATTGACTCTAGAACCAGTTTCTGTAAGACCCCCCACACACACACATGCCAATTTGTTCCCCACCCTCTGAAACTGCTGTAGACATGCCTCCTGTTTCCAAAATAAACATTTGAATAAGATGAAAACTAAGAATTATTCAGCAGTGAACTGTTTCTCATTCACAACCCCCTAACCCACACACACTCACAGTGATAATCTGATGCTAATAAAGCAGCAGTGTGTTTGGCAGAGGGTCGACTGCTGACCTTTACATGATGATGAAAGACAAATGTCAGGAGTGTAACTGTGTGTGTGTGTGTGTGTGTGTGTGTGCTCTCTTGTCAATAAGCGCGAATACACTTGCCTGCATCCAAACAATAGCATTAAGTTGAGGTGAGCATTTACTCTACCCGCCAAAACCAAGTCAGCATCAACATAAATAATTCCATGCTACTTGCAATGATCCACCCTCCATCACCTTCCTCTCAACCCTCCAGATGACCTCTATCACCAGACTACCTTGCAGGATTAACTTCTCTATGAGAATCAATCACTGAGTCTGAGGTCGCGCCTCTATACCACATGAGCTGACTATGATGCATAGATGGATCTAGCAGCAGAAGAAGAAGAAAGAAAGCCTTACTTGTCATTTCACAACTAAATTTAGATATAACTTTATTGTTAAAAAAGATCAAAATAATCACAACATCCCCAAAAAACCTAGAGTCCAGTTGAACAAATATAAATATGAAGTAAGTTCAGAAGATCAGCCTAAGGATGTCTAACCATCAAAACGCCACTCTGTGTGTTTGAGCTCGATGTTAGAAAACTGATCTAGCAGTCTGTTTTGACTTGACTGAGGCCATGAAAATAAACTGATGAAGCCCAGAGTCTGAAATAGACTTAATGATCTTTGAAGCTCTGGAAAGGCAGCAGGTGCTAGCTCTGTCTCCGTGGATACTCTGAGAAAAAAGGTGAAGTTCTCTACATGAGCCAAGAGAAATGAGTCCAAAATGGAAGTAAGTTAGCGTTAGTGTTGAAGGTTAGTGTAATTTTGACGCTGCTATGTGACCACTGGCTGTGGATAAACCCAGATGATGCACCCCAGGTCTGGACTGTACTGAGGACAGGAGGCCTCTACCAGAGCTAGACATGCAAATGCTGCAGCTGCAGGTGTTCTGGAAACCGCTTTCCAGTCTCTACATTAAATGATGGGAGGAGGTCTTCTCTGAGATTCTACGGAGTTCTCAGTGGTTGTGTTCAGGTCAGAATGTTTCATGAGAATCACGCCAATAGATCACTGAAATTTAAAGTGTTTCGTCAAACAGTCTGAAATACGAAGCAAAGTGTTATTAGAGCAGGTTTCATTTACTACTTTTTAACCTGGACCAGTGGGGTTAAGCCTGGAGGTACTAGTCCGACTGCTGTGACGCATCTGAAATTTGCTGCTGCTGTCGTAACCTGGATCCCCGCAAATATCCGTGTGTGTGTGTGTATCATTCAGGAGGTCTACAGAGGATTGAGATGTTATCATTTAGTTTTGAGGCGGCGCAGACATTAAATAGCCGTTTACGCTTTTGTCTCTACAGAACTAATTGAATCTGTGTGTGTAAACGTTCAGTAACAAAATAGATATAGAGTTTTTGCAATGTGTGGTCTTAAAGGAAACCAGTTTCCTGTTAAACCCAAGACTTTAATTTATCCCACTGAGATGCTGCTGACTGCAGAACACTGATACCAGCCATCAGAACACTGATACCACTACACTGATACCACTACTGCAGAACACTGATACTACTCGTACATACTGACACCACTACTGCAGAACACTTTGATACCATTACACTGATACTGCAGAACACTGATACTACTGCATACACCTCCTTTGACAGTTACTTCACTACTGCAGAACACTGATACTCACTACCCAGAACACCGATACCACTACTGCATACACTGATACTCACTGTACACTGGATACACTCACTGCAGAACACTGATATCACCACTGCATACACGATACTACTACTGCATACACTGATACTACTACTGCAGAACACTGATACCACTACTGCATACACTGATACTACTACTGCATACACTGATACTACAACTGCAGAACACTGATACCACTACTGCATACACTGATACTACTACTGCATACACTGATACTACTACTGCATACACTGATACAACTACTGCAGAACACTGATACTACTACTGCATAACTGATACTACTACTGCATACACTGATACCATACTACTGCATACACCCTGATACAACCAATGCAGAACACTGATACTACCACTGCAGGCACTGATAACATCACCGCACACACTGGATACCACCACTGCATATACTGATACCTACCACCGTACACTTTGACACCACCACCGGTCTTCGATACCACCACCGCAGAACACTGATACCACCACCGCATACACTGATACCACTACCGCAATAATTGACACCCACCACTCTAACTGACACCACTACCGTACACTGATACCTGCTACTCACTGATACTCACTACCGCATACCTGATACCACTACTGCATAAAACATACTTCATTGCAGAACACTGATACCACTACCGCATACATCATTACCACTACTGCATACACTGATACTCACTACCGCAGAACACTGATACTACTACCGTATACACTAACATTACTGCATACACTGATACCACTGCATACACCAATATCACTACCGCATACACTGATACTCACTACTGCAGTACACTGATACTATCGCACACACTGATACCACTACTTGAACACTGATACTACTACTGCATACACCGATACTACTCAATGCAGAACACTGATACCACTGCACACTGATACCACTACCGTATATTAATTGATACTACCACCGGGCAGCACACGGATACCACTACCGCATACACTGATACTACTACCGCATAACTGGATAATACTACCGTACATTGATACCACTACTGTATTACTGATACCACCGCAGCACACTGATACTACCACCGCATACACCGATACTCACTGCATATACGATACTACCGTACACTGATACCATGGCCACTGCATACACCGACAATTACTACCGGCATACACTGATACATCATCACTGCAGTACACCGATACTACCGTACACACCGATAATACCACTACTGCATACACTGATATTACAGCATACATCGATACTACTACCGCAGTGCACACTGATACTACTGCATACACCGATAATACTGCAGACACTGATATTACTACTGCAGTACACTGATACTACTGCATTATTAATTGATAATACTGCATACCGATACTACCAATGTAGAACACTGATAGCTACTAATAAGCACACTGATATCAATACTGCAGAACACTGATACTACCACTGCATACACTGATACTACTACTGCAGAACACTGATAATACTACTGCATACACTGATACCACTACTGCATAACACTGATACTACTACTGCATACACTGATACTACTACTGCAGCATACTGATACTACTGCATACACTGATACTACTACTGCATACACTGATACCACTACTGCAGTACACTGGATACTACTCTGCATACACTGATACTACTACTGCATACACTGATACTACTACTGCAGAACACTGATACTACTACTGCAGAACACTGATACTACTACTGCAGTACACTGATACTACTAACAGAACACTGACACTACCGTAGCACACCGATACTACTACTGCATACACTGATACTGTTAATACCGTACGGATACTCACACACTGCAGAACACTGATACTACTACTGCATACACTGATACTACTACTGCAGAACACTGATACTACTACTGCATACACTGATACTACTACTGCAGAACACTGATACTACTACTGCATACACTGATACTACTACTGCAGTACACTGATACTACTGCATACACTGATACTACTACTGCATACACTGATACTACTACTGCAGTACACTGATACTACTGCATACACTGATACTACTACTGCATACACTGATACTACTACCAAGAATGCACTGATACTACTACTGCAGTACACTGATACTACTACTGCAGAACACTGATACTACTGCATACACCGATACGCATACAACGGATACTATCATCATATACATCATACTACTACTGCAGAACACTGATATCACTACTGTACACACATTCGATACTACTACTGCAGAACACCAGATACTACTATCATATACCGATACTAATACTACTGCAGTACACTGATACTACTGCATACACTGATACCACTACTGCATACACACTGATACTACTACTGCAGTACACTGATACCACTGCATACACTGATACTACTACTGCATACACTGATACTACTACTGCAGAACACTGATACTACTACTGCAGAACACTGATACTACTACTGCAGAACACTGATACTACTACTGCAGAATACTGACTGATACTACTGCATACACTGATATTACTACTGCATACACTGATACTACTACTGCAGCAATATTGCTAGCGTACTGCTTCCACTCAGAAAGTCTGAATTTCTGAGTTTCCAGTCAGATCGCCTGTTCAAAGACATGGTTTAGGTTTTATACTGCTCAGGTCCTACGATGCTGGAAACAGTCGGAGAAATCAAAACAGTCTCGGTCTCAGAAGGTTAAACCTCGAATCCACCCCTTCATCAAAGCTTTCCAGATCTATCCATCAGCTTCGCTGTTCATCAGTCATTAGATTGGTTCCTGTTCCTTCTCCATCATTACCTCTATCGTATTAAAGGACTCTGAAAACCCCAGTTCGATCTCTGTCAATGTTCAGGCAACATCGGATGTTTTCCAGTAGTGGTGTGTTTAGATTTTAGTGTTGTGTTGAAGGAAGTGTTTCATCTGAAAGGCTTCCTCAGTTCTAGAGGCTGGTTGGAGAGTCCCAGGTGCTTAACCTGAGCTGGTCCAGAGTCATTGACCCACCCCAAGTGTCCTCGTGTTGTTAGGGTCACATGGGGTTGTAGTGTATTAGTGTTAAATCACCCGTGAGGATCTCAGGACTGTGTCATAGGTGGCTGAGTAGTTGGTGTTACAGACCTCCAATTCTTAAAGATGGTTGTTTCAGATGGACATAGATGTCCTCTTCACTTCCTCTCAGAGAATCGGTGATTTAAATATGAACTCATAAAGAAGCAGAGTAAATGATTTCAGAGGAAGAACAAACACCTTCAATCTGTCTGAGAGAGGTGAGTAATGTATTTAGCTCTCTGTCTGTAAATGTAGTCAGACATGATTCAAACACAGACAAACAGGGAGCGTTTCAATATCCTATAACCAAATAAGGACGTCCTGTTGGAGGTGGAGCCTGAATAAAAC